>CAIGRP010004520.1:0-10946 GCA_903798385.1 Fraxinus cuspidata
TTGAGATGGCAAAAGAACAATTTGATATAGCTGCCAATGCTGGATGTGATCTTGGATTTAGATGGTTGAAAAGACTCGAGGAGGAAGAAAAGAGGCTGCTTGTTTCACAATCATAATCTTATACGACGCATAGCAGCTCATTAAACATCGATTTGCTACATATGCATCAAATGATTCGAGTAATCTGAATAAATAGCTAAGAACAATTCGTAAATCCTACCATCAATATATTTGATTTGAGTTTTTACTAATCCAATACTCAGCTGGTTACTTATTATATCTAGTTTATGATTATTTGTCACTTCATTTGATTTTTGATTATTGTTCTGTTCCCTTTTACGAGGCATAGCAGCTCATTATTCGTAAGGCTCTAGAATGGTTTCAAGGTTACGAGGCTAGAGTTAAAGATTTGGTCGAGGAACGTATGATAATCCAAAATAAGGCTGACTTCATTAGTGAGGATTTATGGGGAACTATTTGAGGTTTTAATGACGAGAACTAAAGGGTTACCTGAAGAAGTTTTTGTACATTGATACAAGGCATAAAAAATCATGGAAGCGATCATTTTTTTTTTTTGATCAGGTAAATGTGAATATATATAGATCAAAACCCTGTACAAATACTGCGGGCATACCCGAGCAAATCAAATATCACGTACTCAAAACAGTTACACCGGGCATACCCAGGCAAAATCATAAAAATATGTATACAAGTACTCCGGGCATATCCGGGCAAAATGCAAAATGTAAAAAAGGCAATTACGACCTATCAAGAAGATATCTACCGCTGAGATGCAAGAAAAGAGAGCGAAAAAAACTTATTACTCCGATTAGATGTTCGAACAGGGGCATAAGTGCAAACAATGGCATATATACTTTTTATAAGGGCGTGAAAAGGAAGAAAGTTTTGAAATTATCGATGATTGCAACTATGTTGAGGAAGATCTTGTTCAAGAATATTAATATCTTCCTTCACCATTATCTACTTCTTTATATAGAGAAGAAGCATCCCTACCTGAAAAGACACTCCCCGAATCATGAAGTGGCACCATTTGAAAGGCGAAGTTAAAAAACTCGCGCCAAAGTGGGTATGCACAGCCTGTTGCACTTCATGGCAGCGCGTCATGCAGCACACATAGGCACACTCCGTGCCCTCTGTTTGTCCCTTTTTTTCTGGCCCTCTCCCAACCCTTTTCATGCCAATTCCATACAATATTTGAACTATTTTAAACAACGTTTGATCTTTCAATAACGAATTGAGATACATATATAGATCAACTCGTTAATTCAATTTAGTTTTTGAAAAGCTATTTAACACAGATTAAACAACTTTTGTTCACTTGTTAAGCTTTGTAGAGCAAGGTTAAGACTTGAGATTATGTCTTAAAAGGTCAACTTTGTTAAAATGAGTAGTTTCAAATCATTATGTATTGGTTAATATATTTATATTTTAACCGACGTGAGATTTTACCTTTAACATGCCCTCGTAAGATGATAACTTATTTGAGTACACCGGTTTCGAAGTTCAAATGTTTGTATTGAGATTTAGACGGATCGTATTGTTGAACTAAATGAGTTATGGTACTATATTAAGACTTGATGCACAACGCTTAAAAATTAAACTTTTTAACAAGAAAATCCAAAACCCTTATATGTTGTTAATGTGTTTTATCACTTCACATGTCTCGCAAGATGGTGACTCGTTTAAACCCATCAATCATGGAATCTGAATGCTCGTTTGGACTTTAGACAGATCGAATTGCTCATTTGAGCTTATGATAACTCTAATACTGAATGTTGAACAATGGCTGCAATGCATAAAGCTGCTGAACAGGAAAAGCCATTCAGAAAGAAATCAATGTTGCATATTAAAGATGAATTCCAATAATTCCTGTAAGATAATTTCTCTTGTTTCAATGAGTTTTAAGTATCCAAAATTGAAATAACTATGGAATGAACATTGGCAAGAGGAATTCATAAAAATCTGAAATAACTCAAACTCGTACTACTGCAAATAAAAAATCTACTATAGTTATTTTCATTGCACTCTACTGAAGAGCATAAGAAGACAAGAAACGTGACTCGAAGTAAGGGTTCATGTAAAAAGGATCGGTGATCGGTTTGCCATCATATTGAACTCGTTCCGTTGACCTGCTTTGTGTGTTATAGAGAAAGATGGTGTCACTAACTAAGAAATACACAACAAGTGGATTCCACGGGCACAAGGCTATCATACGAATTCCATCGTAAACTTTCATATATTTCCTCTCATAACTTGTCATTGAACAGTCATTGCCTAGGAAATCGAAATCCATCGTATACACTAGGCTCCACTCTTCTGAGGGTATGGTGTGAGGGCGTCTATAGCCATTTTCACCCTTGGGAAGGGTCCAAATTCTGGTCATGTTCAGGCAAGTGGTCACTCCACACCATAATATCCCATCACTTGATCTTGTAAGAACAGATGAACAAATTCTTGTGTCAGCAACTGGCTTTTGTATTATCTGAAGATGATTCTCTCCTCCAATGTCATATGGGTCATATACAGCAATGAAATGATTTGCTACTGGCCAATGTATAATACCGTTAAGCGCAAGCGGACGGCCAAGTACAAAAACCCACCAAAAAGAACTTTCTGTGGAGAAAACTTTTGATTCTGTCCACATCCCAGTCTTGGAGGAGTAAGTTTCAATCGTAAATGCTCCGTCAGATGCTATATCGGTGAACTGCACGACTTTATAATTGGTCACCAATTGGGAAGTAGTTTCTTGGCAGGCCAGTGCGATCGATACGTTCACTTCTGGATCGGGAGGAGATGGTAGGGACACCCACTTTTTCGTTAGAAGATTTCCAACATGGTAAGCCGGGGTGCAATCAGAGTTACAACCAACACAGAGAACGAGGCTATCAGATGAACAAATGAAAATACCATATTTCTTGGGGATGGTAGTACCTACTTGGTTACCCGACAGAGGTGCTATTCTTGTAGTTGGTGATGATTCTCTATTTTGATTCAATATGAAAGCCAACAATCGACCACAACCTTTTCTTTGTTCGGCATAACTACGAAGAAAGAATAAATCATTGATAATTTGATTCGATCTCTTCGAGAGACACCTGAATTTGAACACGGACTTCGGTGGAAATCGAAGTAATATCTCGAAAAAAACATCCTCGGGTACATCCATCTTTCCAGACCTGCAGAAAACTACAATTGCAATCGATTTTAAACCCGTCAAACAAAAGGAGATGAATAAAGAGTCCTAATGCACGTCAAAGGAGGAATCCTTTTGTTGTGAATTCAGAATTTGTATTCTGCGTGAAGCACAAGGACTCGTTCCAGTGGGCTATGGTGGTTCAGCCAACGCCCAATTTAGGGAATCAAATGGAAACATTTTTTTTTTTCTTTTGAAAAATACAGAATGATAATTTTTTTAATTGTGAGTTTTAACAAGGTTAATATAGTTTGAGTGTATCCCAACTAGATTCAGGCTGGTCTTCTCCACTCTTGAGATTTTTGGGGACATTAGGTCTACTTAGTATAAGGTTTTCTATTTACACTAGAAGTATTTGTGATATATGTATTTCACAATTTACATAGTTATTTATCAAATAGACGATGTGACGAGATTTGATTGAGTCAAAGTCTCATCAACCAAATAAAATAAAAAAATAAAAATTCACCCACTCTAGTTTTTATACTTCATCAATATGTAAAATATTATGTAAATGATAATATACAACAAGTATTTCCCTTACATATTGAAAACATTAATATTATGGAACCCTCGTCTGTATAGGGATTTAGGCTGCTTTTAGGTTATATAGTTATGGCTAGACCTGGACATTTTAACCAAAATTAGGTTTAGTGTCTAATGGATTAGTTCATGTATTTCAATATTTAGAATCACTCATTATATTTCAGGAAAAAATTAAACATCAAGAAGCAATTACAGTTTGATAACAAATGATTTTTTATTAATAAATCTTATTTAATCCATAATTGAGGTATGCTAAAACCAATAATTTAATTATGCACAATACTTAAATTCTTCTTCAATTAAAACGAATTGACAAATAAAAATACTAACTAGATAAATAACTATATAGTATTAAGAAATTGCAATACACATTAATCGCTCAGTTTGAATAAAAAGGAAAAAAATATTTTAAAAGAGAATTACGAATTTGAGATAACCAAAACAAAAAAAAATGTACACCACAAACGATGAATATATCAAGTTCAATTGCGGAGCGTTGTAAGAAACTGAAAAATCACTTAAGTTTGTAAACAATGTAAGAAAATAAAAAGTTCGAATTGTAAAGAATGAACATTTTGACACAACAACTCACACCAAAATTTTAGGGGCCGTTCTCTTTGTCGTTTTCATCCCATTTTCTATTTTCAATTTTTCAAAACATTGAAAACACGTTTAGTTACCTATTTTCAAAAACGAATTTCTGAAAAAGAGTTTAAACTTTACAAAGAAAACCGAAAACGTTAAAAATGTCATTTTTGGTATTTTCAGTTAAAATCAAGCCAAAATTTTCAAAATGCATTTTTGGTTTTTCATTTACGTCGCCACCAAAAACCACCGCCATCACCGCATGCACCACATCGCCTCCGCGCCACCAAAACCACCGCCGGCGACGTCCCGACCCACAGCCACCGCCACCACCACAACCACAGACCAACACGGGTTTCGGATCTATCTGCTTCAATTCCTCATCCCCACAAAATTGAATCATCAAATTGGATCGAATCGAGTTTTCAGCATTCACATAGGACCATGGGTTACATGTCAATTGCACCAATTGATTCAGAAATTGCTCCAAATTTCGAATCCACAGCCACAGCTACCGCCACAAACAACAGCCACTGCTACAACCAACCGCCACAGCAAAAAAAAAAAAAATCACCACCACCGCATCCAACCAACACCGCCATACCCAACAATAGAAAAAGTCGGTCTTCGGCGCCGGCAGCCTTGCAAGGTGTCGTAAGGAGGGGAAGAAGAGAGAGAGAGAGACGGGAAGATGAGAAAGGACAAAGAGAGAAAGGGGGTGGGTGGGGAAGAGAACATATTTCTCAATTTTGGGTTTTTGAAAATAATTGTTCAAAATGACAAAAATAACACATATTCAACAATTTCAAAATGACACTTAAAACATAAAATTCAAATGATTTCAAAACTCAAAAAGGAAAAACTGAAACACGAATAGAACAACCCCTTAGCTTTTGTTTCATAAAAAGACCGAATTGCAAGTATTAACATGTACTAACATCTGAAATACAACAATCTGATGTAAGGTGAGAGAAAAGAATATGAGTCAATCTTGATTTCTTAGTGTTAGAATCAAGAGTTTTGTACAAATACTACCCAAATTAGAGTTTTTAGATTTAGTATTTTTTATTATAAAAATAAAAAAATTGTATATAAAATCGGCTTCATTCAGATACCATGATTGTGGTTCAATAACCATTCTTGGTTTTTGGTTCCTAATTTATTTATTTTTTTATTTCAGTTCAGGAGGTTTGGATCCGATTAAAATGTCCAGGCCTAATTGAAACCGAGCCTTCCGAACCAAAATCGAACCGAAATGGATGTTCTGGTCCGATTTCCAAAAAAATTAATTAGGAACCGAAACCAAGAACCGATTGAATTCGAGTTGATTTTTGGCTCATGAACCAGAACCATGGGTACCAGAATGAAATCGATTTTCATATAATTTTTTATTTACAATTTATAGACTAGGTAAAAAAAATATAAAATCTAACCTAGTTTGGATAGTAATTAATCTAAAATTGTTGACTCTAACACTAAGAAATTAAGATTGGCTCCTACTTTTTGTCTCTTGCCTCACATCGTATTATTGCATTTTAGAGGTTAGTACATGTTATTCTTTGCAATTTGAGATTTCTATGAATCAAAAAGTTCAAATTAAGTTGTGGTATAAGTTGATGAATCAAAGCATTTATTCTTTGTAACTATAGCCTTTTATTTTCTTGCATTGTTTAGAAAGTTAAGTATTTTTAAAGATTTTTATAATGCATGGCAATTGAATTTGATATATTCATAACTTGAAATATAATTTTTCATTTTTTATTTAAATATAGCGAGTTCAATATATGAAATGCAATTTCTTAATACGATATAATTATGTATCTAATTAGTATTTTTATATCAGAACATTTTAAGAGTAGAAGAATTTAAGTATTATTCATAATTAAATTATAGGTTCCAACATGCCTCACTTATGAATCGAATAATATTTATTAAAAAAATTAATTTCTTCTCAAATTATAATTTAATTTTTGAAGTTTTAATTTTCTCATATATTCATGGTTTTTAGTTTCCACTATTTTGCTTATTGAAGATTTCTTAACTGAATTTTCTCACTTACACAAATATTTTCTAGTAGTAGCGAGTTAAGTATACGTACTGATATGGCCTATATGGAAATATTTATTAAATGTATATAAAAAAATATTATGGATAAAATCGAATCCGAACTCGAATCGAACCAACGGTTCGGATTTGGGTTTGGTTTCAGTAATTACAAGGACCTTAATTGTTCAATTTACAAAATGTTTTAAATATAATGAGTGGTTCAATATGCAGACCGATCCACTCGACACCCAGACCTAGTTATGGTTGGGCCTAACTAGATTGGTACATGTTAAACTACCATTATTTGCATATTATTGTTACAAAAAATTAACTTTACAATTTTTACATAGGTAAATCGTCATTTGTAATAAAATCTAGATCTTTATATTTTAGTAAAAAAAAAAACATAGAATCCTGTAATTGATAGAGATATCATTTATGAAATCGTCATGTGATGATCTCTGTTAGTTAATGTATACTTATGTATTCACGATTTAATTATATTCACATATATGTATAGAATTAATTGACCTCGAGGGACGTTGGGATTATTAATTTCAAACGTAGGCAAGAATCACAAAGTTGACTATAAAATTCTAGTGCGTTTTGTATTTTGATTAAACTCCAAAACTTTGTTATTTAATTTTAGTTGCCTATTTCCGTAGATAATTAGAAAAGATGTATGAGATAATTAATGATAGAAAATTTGCTTCAAACTTCTATCTCTCGAGGTTCTTCAGGATTCAATTAACAAAATTAATAAATTGATAGACGACATATTTACGCGATTGAATATTTTCATTATATTTCATGTGCATGTGAAAAATGTAATGTCACTTAACTTTCATTTGTTTCAAATTAGTCACTGAACTCTTTTAAGTTTTGCTTCACATTGACCACTGCATTAATATTAAAATTTGATGTGTCAAATAACAATTTTTAAGTTGCAAGGAGACTAATAAAATGACCAACTCGAACCAAATTTTATAGTTATTGGCTAATGTGGGCGAAAGTGTAATGACCATTGTAAAACAAACCATAAAGGTTTAATGATTAATTTGGTACAACTTAAAATTTAATGACCAAATTAAAATTGTCTTATAAGTAAAGGACCAACAAAATCTGAAAGCACACGTTGAGCATAAATTAACTGGGCCCCAACCCAGAAAGAAAAAAAAAGTGAAGTGTAGAAACAACAAAAGTGGACGCCTATGCTTGGCTCGTGTTTATAAATTGGTTGAATTCATTAATGACCATCCAACTTCATATTTAGTGTCACATTAGCTATACAATTTGATTTTATTTTACCATAACCACCCAATTTCATACTTAGGGCGTATTTGGACCAGATAAAAATCTAATTTTATTACAAATCAAAGTCAAACAATTAATATTAACAACATATTCTATGGGTCCCACATCCTTTCAACTACACATTTCAAAAACTTATATCACAATTAACTAAAAATTTAATTTTAATCCCCTACCAAACACCCTATTAATGTCATATTGACCACCCAATTTGATTATATTAAATAAAATTATTGGGTAACTAAATATGAAGTTGGGTGTTCATGATGAAACAAAATCAAATTGGGTGGCCAATTTGATACTAAGGGTGTGTTTGAACCACATTATTTTGGAAGAATGAATTCTGGAATAGTAGATTAATAAAGAATGTGTGGTTGAAAAAGAAAGAAAAATTATTGATGTGATAGAAAATATTATTTTATTGAAGAATTTGTGGTTGAAAATGAATAAAGAAAATTGAAAATGAGATTTTTAATGTGGCTCAAATAGGCCTTAATTCTAGAATAGTGGATTGATGAAGAATGTGTGGTTGGAAAAGAAGGAAAAGTTATTGATGTGATGGAAAATATTATTTTATTGAAGAATGTGTGGTTGAAAATGAGTAGAAGAATGAAAATGAAAATTTTAATGTGTAACAAACAGGGCTTAAGTATGAATTTGTACAATCATTTTTGAATCTAACTCACTTATAAATGGTTTATAAAACTCTTTTTTTAATAATCTACTAGTACTGCATATATATTTATCTATTATTTACACAGCTCTTGTTTGATCCCCTTTTATAGATATAATTTTTTCTAATTTCTTTTCAACCACACATTTTTCAATAAAATAATATTACATTTAAATCCATTTTTTAAATTTTTTACCCACATATTCTTCATTAATATATTATTTCAAAATTCATTTTTTATTAGAAAAAATGGGGCTCAAACAAGCCCACATTGTATAAACAATTTCTAAACATCTAGTTCTCGATTCTAGCTTCAAATACAAATTTTTATTCGATTCCAAATATTTATTTAAATATGTCAATAAAATCGTAATTTATGTAAATTCATATGTATTGGGTATAATTGAGAGCTTTATTGTTTAAAATATAAAATGTAAAAGTGAAATAAGAAATTTAGGTGATATTTTACACTTTAGATTTTTTATTTTAGAAATGTAAAAAGGGTTTTATTGTTGTACATTCTGGGTTCACACCCTAGATGACAGTCTCCTCACAAGAGGGGGCAGTGCGAAATAAAAAAATTGCAACCCCCTCTTGTAATGGGACTGCCATTCAAGGTGTGAACCACGAATGTACACTTAACAAAACTTACATAAAAAAATGGGACTAAAACAATGATTTCCATTTCACAAGTCCTAGTGAAAATTAATTTGGTTCAGTTCTCAAGATACCTCGGCATAAAGTCTAGAGTACAGTTCTCAATCTGTATTCATCACGTGTTAAAGATAATAATTCTAGAATTTAGTACTCAAGAATAAGTTTATTAACGCTTCTATTGTTTACTTACCTTGTTGGGTTACATTTTTTTTTAAAAAATATACTTTTTCAATTTTTTTATTCAATAACACATTCTTATAAAATAGTGTTATATGTAAATTCATTTTTTTTTCATATTTTTTAATCATATATTCTTAAAAAAAAAAAAAAAACTATTTCGAAACATATTTCTTTTCTTTCTAAAATCTCATTTTAATGGAGTCCAAACAAGAACTTATTCAGTACATGATTGATATGCAAATTGGATATTTTTTTTTTTTGAAATTTCATACTTTGTCGCTTTATTCAATGCCCGAGCTTTAAAATACGAATAATTCCATGTATTCATAGGCATCATACGGGTGTTGTGTGTGTGAGTGTGTGTGTGTGTTTTTTTTTTGTGACGAAAACCAATGAAATTCTATCATGGGTTATTAGTAAAAAAATCATGTAAAAGTAGTATATTCGTGTAACGTGATTCTTAAAACTCTGGATTTATCTATAATATATTAAATATCACATCAAATAAATAATTGTTTTTGGACGATTCTATCCATACTAGAATTCAATTATTTCAATAATATCTTACTTTTTCGTTTTTCAATTTGTATTTAATTATTTCAAATAGTATCTTACCTTACTATAATTCAATAATACTTATCTATAATATATTAAATATCATATCAAATAAAGAATCATTTTTTGGACAAGTCTATCTTTGCTATAATTCAATTATTTCAATAATACTTTACTTTTCGTTTTTCAATATGCATTTAGTTATATCAATACTTTTCAATATGCATTTAATTATTTCAATAATACTTTACTCTCATTTTTTAATATATATTTAATTTATTAATCATTTGAACAATATTATCATTAGTTATTTTGTCAACTATTTAGTTAGGATAAATGTACATTTGACACATTTATTTATTTTTCATTTTTCAACATGTATTTAATTTATTTAACCATACTTGTCAGATTTATTACTTTTTCGTTTTTCAATATATATTTGATTTATTTAATCATTTAAACAATATCATTATGAATTATTTAGTTATGATCAATTTACATTTCATGGATTCCTTCCACTTGATTGGATAATAAATTAAATTCATTAAAAATTTTTGGAACAAAAGATGAATACTTCTTAGAGTTTTCTTCTAAACGATTTATCCGGACTATGCCTACCATATTCAAATGTCATAATAAAACCTTTGTTTGAACTCCATTTTTTCAATTAATATCATAGTTATAAAACTCGGCCCAGACAGGCCGATCGGGCTGAAAAACCGGTGACCCCCTTGCCAAGGCCGGGTCTATTAATTTAATAGAAATACACATGATTCGGTCAAAAATCCGCTTTGATCGAGTTAACCGGCGATTTTGACTGAGTTAACCCGACCGATTTACCGATTTTCAAAATTATTTTTTAAAATTTTGGCGATCCAAAGAATTGAACCTTAGACCTCTAAATAAAACAATTAGTTCCTCACCATTTGAGTTATAGAGTGCTTCAATGTTTTTATGTGCAATAAGTTATATGTATCTAATGAATCGTTAATTATATATATGTTTTCTAAAAGTATTTTTATAAAAATTTTAATTATTTTATAGACCTAAATAATTAGTGAAAAATAATTTTAAAAAATATAATTTTGCTTAAAAATATTTTTTATACTTCAATTTTTTTATAGATTTTTATGCAAAGGCCCACTGGTCAGTGTCGGACCCAGCATCGAAGTTCAGCCC
>CAIGRP010004521.1:0-19436 GCA_903798385.1 Fraxinus cuspidata
TTTCTTCGTTCCATTAAGCACTGCACCACATAACAATAAAACAATCTGTGTATTCATATTCATTTTTACCAGTAAAATTGTAAAAAGTCATTAAATTTACTACAAAATTCATCTACTAACCTGTATCTTCTTTTTCAAGAAGTTCAGTTGCGGAATTCATTGTGCTAGGAAGAGCGATATGGTCAAGCAAATGCGTAGGTGAGAAGCGTGTGTTTTTATATCTCTCAATACCTTCATGCCAACTAGATTATCCATATGGAAAGATCAAATGATATTGTAAATGATTATAACAACCATAGTAATAGTGAACTTGGTGCGATTCACCAGAGTGACCATATATAGTAAGAACACAAACATTTGCATTTTCATCATCTTCGACCCATACAACAGCGACTTGAGAAGTTGTAGGAGTATTAAAACCTCTTTGATCAACTCTTGGATCACATCTTGTTTGTATTCGATGGTATTGCAAGTTAGGTATATTACTTAAAGATCTAAAGAATCTACTATATGGATTTACATTTAGAATTTGCATTAAAACAATCAAAGTAGATTCAACAAAGTTCTCTAAAATTTTCATACGATTTTGAAGCTCATTATCCGTATCATAAAAATATAACTGCATATAAGAAGGTATATTATTTTCTAGCATAAGTTGGTTTACATAATAATACACTAGTCCGTGCACCCTAAATGTTTAAATACATCTGCATGTTTTAAAAAGTTCTTTATCATATTTTACACCAAACGAAGTGAATGAAAAGTAGTTATTATATCCCCTTGCGATTTTTTAAAATTCCATACATATAGATTCTTTAGAAGTAAACAAGGCATACATTTCAGATGGTGATTCGGGTATAAAAAGCTTAACTTTTCCTTCAGAACAACGGAAGCCTTTACTTTCCTTAAAAAAATTTTCATGCACCACAATATTTACAATCAATACGTGTTGATAATACATATGAAATACTTGGTACATTCAATAGGTTCAAACTTTCTTCTAATTCAAAATTTAGACCATCAACTGTTTGATTTGACGTTGAAGCTTCAGAATTATGATGTATGGTAGATTCATACATTTCAACAAGACGTAAGCCATTCTCTCCATATGAAATACAGTTATTTATCCTCTTTCAAAGATCATTGCGCTCAATTACCAATCGATTGTATCGATCCTTTTCTCTTTGATTAGGTTGTTGACGAATAAAGGCATGATATGACTTGTTGGTAGCTTGAGAGGTAGCTTGAAGGTTAGTTAAATCAACATCTCCATCACCAGATGGTACAAAAATATCCATTACAACACTAACAATTTTCATAGAATAGTTGAACCCTAACTGTAACTGTAGAAAGCAAAAGTTTTAGAAAAATATAATCTTACATATATTAAAACATACATACAATAAAACTAAAGTTTAAAATATCAAAATTTGTGAACAGTGACAGAAAATATACTTTAAAAGGAAAAAAAAGCGTAGTATGCACAAAGAAAGCTCAAGAACTAACAACTTATTACAGATTTTACAAGTTATTATAAATAAATAACCAAAAATAAAAGTACTACATAAACCTATAAACAAAACCATGGATAGTTCAATTTGAGGAACTTACCCAAGATAGAGTATACTACTGTAGTCAACAACCACTGGGAAATACAATGGACGCTATATACAAGAAACAATAAATACAAATTAGTGTCCACAATTTGTCAATAATCGTTGAATGATAAATACTATAATAGAAACTTTAGGAAAAAATACAAAGACTAACTAAAAATTAAATTCTACAAAATCTAAAAAAGAAGAACAAAAATATCATACGTGATGATAGCACAGTTGAATTGATGTTGAAATTTTCAATATTTTTACTTTGAGAATGATATCTTGCAACCTAAAAAAATTGAAAACAAATTCAATATTGACAGAATCAGAAATCACTAAAATTATGACAAACTAAAGAAAATCATAATAAAAATAAAAAATCGAAGTATGTGAAGTATATTGAAGTAAATGAAAAATAATATCAGCTACACAAAAATAAAGTAAGAAAAAATCAACTGCAAAATGAGAAGGACATACCGGAAAACTAAGAGAGAATGTTGAAAGGAAGTTGAATGAAGAGAGAGAAAGCAAAATGCCTTTTATATGGAAGAATTTTGATGAACAATGGAAGTTAGTCATACGACGTCATTTTCACTCAATATATATATATAACTTACATTAAAAGTATGATTTTATACAATGCTAATGATGTACATCGAATCTACAAACACACTAACAAACGGATTGCACCTTAACAAAACAAACGTTTTTCTTATTTCATGAACAACCAAAAAATCCTATAAGACATTTAAATACTAAAAGAACAGATAACCTACTGCCAGCAGTCCTTAATGGGCTAGGGTACAAAGCAAAATAAATAATACTAAAAATAATAAACTAAAAAAACATTAAGTGTCGTTTTGACTTAGCAAACGAATTCAAACATCCAAAATTACTCATACGTCACAGAGCTGTGAGTTCAATGGGAATCGTTGTGAGCTTTTCGGACTGGTGTCATAGGCCCAAAACAGACACTGTATGCAAAAGTTACACAATTTTCTTCGAAAGCCGACCATCTAAATATTGCAAATACGCAAGTGTTTGTTGTTCCACAACCTTTCTAATTGTTCCGGACAATTTTAAGCTAATAAGAATATGTATCTCAAAATGTTGGTTGAAACTTTAGTGAAAATGTTATTGTTAGCACTGTAGTAAAAAAAAAATTGTCTCCATGCTCACGAAGACACCATCTCCGTGAGTATAAGGAGACTTTCTCTGTGCGAGAGAAGGACATGACCATCTCCGTGCCCCACAGAGACCTTCTCCGTATGCGCACGGAGACACCATGTCTCTATGCGCGCACGGAGAAGGTCAAGATGTCTCCGTGCAACACAGAGATGGGAGACCTTCTCCGTGCGCGGACATGGTATCTCCATGCGGGACGGAGACGGACATGGTATCTCCATACCACACAGAGACCTTTTCCATGTGCGCACGAAGACACCATTGGAATTTTTTTTCCTAGAGCCAACATTTTTTTTCTCTACAACTTAGTTTTTGCCTCTTTTATATTGTAGTGATTTTTTGTAAATTAAACTCCTATCATCTAATTTTTCTATGACAATTTTACAAACACATACAACTGTTTAATGTCTTGCTCTGCTTTATTACTATTTCCAACTCCACCAAACCTTTAACTTAGAGGAAATTTCAACCAAATTAAAATTTCTAACTTACTTTAGATTATATTATTATAAGAGCAAGAATGCTAGTCTGTCGTCTTCTTTTCTTCATCCTCCTTATTCTTGTCTTTTATTTTGTTTTTCACGATCTCTCTTTGTCTCTCAACCCTTCTTTTTCTTTCTTCTTCTCTCCTTTCTCGATTTCTCTCCATTCTTCTTTCCCTGCTCTCTGTACAATTTTTATCATCGTATAAAATTTTAAGCCTACCTTTTATCAGGCAAAAAAATAAATTTTAAGCGTACCTTTTAAAAATACCATAAACAATACAAAACAAAATCCTCTTGAAAGATTTGTGTATACCTAACGGAAGACAGGGAAGAACGAAAACATAAAACTAAATAAAAACGAAAAAACCGAAAGTAGGTTGCAAAAAAAAAAAAAAAAAGAAGACAAGAATATGACAGAGGAATTAAGAGATTTTATTGACTCAATAATAATGGAGAAGAGAGAAAATTATAATGGATCCTACAATTCTAGTAATATATNAAAAATAAAACAACAATGAGTACCTTTAATGTCAATCACGACAATCAACAAACACGTCGAAGATAAAGAAGAGCAAGAAGAGGGATTTTTATGCAGGTTTCGTTTTCATATATATTTTATGGCTATGAGTATTTAAAAACTTTTATATACGGCGACACAAATGAACTATGTTGTTGGAGATATTAATCCATACAACTTTGTTTCCATTCATATATTTTATATTGACAGTTAAAAACTGGCTACTGAATAGTAACAATCCGATTTGAGTGTGAAAACGAGATCAGAAAAATGAATAGTCACTCTTTTATATAAAGGCAATGAAATATCCTTGGATAAGAGTCAATGTCATAGTAATTTTTCTTGTGTAAAAGACAAGGTAGGTGTAAGTACCCTTGACAAGTTTTTGATATTTGTTTATAAAATTACATAATATAATGTGGGGGGTAAAATATTAGATGAAAAAAATGATTGTGTTTTAAAATGGTAAATAGTAGAGTGTCACGTAACATTATATAATTCATTATGTAAATTTTGAAATACGTGTAGTAAGATCTTTCAATTAATTCATGATCAGTCTGTTCCAAGATTCGGCAACGTATTAGGTCCACCATTTTTTACGAGTAATATTATTTAATAGCACTTGTGTTAAAATAGCAATTTAAGTGGCGTTAATGTGATATTAAGTTAGATATATAGTTAAATGAATCACTTAACATTATTTTTCATTGAGTCTATCACTTAGTGCTATCTAAAGTGATGTTGTAGTACCAGTGGTGCTAAATAACGTTATTTTTATTTACAGTACAATAGATCTTTCCCAATGGAGCATTAGCCCATGTAAATATGTTGGGGAAGCTAATAAACCTGGCCTCGAGATGACAAGATGAAATCGTAGGAGATCAATTGCTTAAAAACGCTTCTTTTAATTCAAGCATCTAATTTTATTAATGCTAAAATATAATATAAATGGAATATACGTACTTCAATGAGCACTTAGGTTCTCAAAGTTTTCTTTTATTCATAAATAGGTCTTCAACTTTTAATTTTTGTAGGAAGTGAATCTTCAAAACTTGTGGTTAAATTATTAAGCTTCTAGCACGAAATCAATTTTTTTTTTTTGTTTAAAAGGATAATCATATCAGCGTTTTTGATTTTTTGAAAAATAAATAAAAAAAAAATATTTCTTCCGTTCCGCATTATGCTCTATCCCTCCTCATCATGGAAAAGAGGTCGGAGAGTTGGTTGTTGAAACCTTAGTAAATTTTCAACGAAATATAAAATCCGTGATATGATTTATTTTAACTAATTATTTATTTAATTTTTAAGTACGATCTAAACAGGAAAATAAAAAAAATTAAGTAGAATAGAAAGATTCATGGCAAATTTTGTGAAATTGTGATAGAGACCTTGTTCCCATCCCTATATGGGAAGGGGTAAAGCAGGGCGAGTAGAGGCCACATAATATTGCTATTCCTAATGTGGCATTATTGTCTTGGATATTTTTGCATCTTTATGAGAATAAAGTGACCCAAGAGTTGGCTTAATATGGAACCTAATATATATAATGACCATACAGTGCTAAAAAAGGTGTAGTGGATGAACCCTAAAAACTTCGCCGTCGCCCCAAACCTATAGAGGATATAAAGATAACCATCGGTCTAGCATTGCAAGACATTGTTTAGGCTTATATTCAGGAGTTGTGTGACCTGCACCCTGCAATATACCAATGCACAGTTACTTATTTTTCTGTCAATCACTGTGAGAAAGAGCATAGTAAATTTTTTCTTGCCTTCACTGTTACAAATGTAAGATAGAAGTCATTCTTGTATTTCTTTGTGTATCTACAAAATAAAATGTAAATGAGATTACCTATATATCTGTGTGAACGGACGCGATAAAGAATTGGAAACTAACCCTGCAACTTGGCCGTTAACATTCCAAGGTCTCCACTCATCATCTTTGGTTAGATTGAGACTACGAATCCATTTTAGAGTACCCATATAAGGTATGAAAATGTCATGATCACCACTGGAAAAATAACACGAACAATTGAAAAAATATTAAATCAAATTTTATAATTTTTTAGAGTTAGGTTTTTCGTTTAATAGTTTTACCATGACTTGTGAACAACAACTTTATCTTAGTTGATGGACTAGAATAAACTCAGAACAAATTAAGTCACTCTGTTTAAGAAAAGAATGAATATGACTTACCTGTACACCAAAGCTTCATATCTTTTCTTGCTGAGGATTTTATGATATTGAACTACACTTTCTACATTCTGGTGGTAGGATAAGCTGTTATTGCATCTCGTCCAATCTGTTATGTTCCCTGGTAATCAAAATCGAAGATTAACCATTATAAAGTGGAGTGGATTTTTAACGCTTTTGTATTTGAACTACCTTTTTAATATGAAGAGCTTCTTGGACAGTTGGATCATTTGCCCAAATATATGATGTCGTGTAAGTTTGAGACTGCATAAAAGAAATCACGTATTGAGAAACCCTGTTAACTCTAGGTGAACATGCCATGAGATATATAAATAGAGGCCGAAATTCCGCGACACCACAATCCGTCTATTTTGGACGGGAGGAGGAGGTGGTCAATGGAATCATCTTCGGCTAGTGTTCGATTCCATCCCAAATCATCTGGTTTTGGTGCTATAAGTTTACAATTTGGTTCCAGAATCTGTCCTCGGTATATATTCTTTGTACTCTGCAATACTTGATCATTTCATGAGTGTTTATGCTATACTAAATTTCAAAGGAAATATAAAATATAATAAGATGCAAATGTTACCTCTTGGATCGGTCTAAGATCATAAAGACATTGCAGATTTTTTGGATCAGGATTGTAATATTTCCCATCACAGCTAATTTTTGCTGACTAAAATTGTATAAAGTTACATGAACAAGGGAAATGTTTTAGCTATAAGAATAGACTTTCTAATAAGTATTAGGTGTGATTAATTTTATCATCAAAATAATCGATTCAAGAATATTACTACCTCAAAATATTCATCTGATATAAGTGCCATTCGGTGAGCATATGGAATTCATTCATTGTAATCAATGTTTAGATCTGCTAATCCATTCCCGATAATGTAACCCTATTTCAATTTCAAAAGCACTCTCTCATTGACATGATACATGTTACAATATTTGAAAATAAAAATGGAGTTATCTTATAAATAGTGAATTAGTACTTAGAGGGATATTCCTGGCTGCAAGCCTGCTTCATTGCCTGCATTACCAGCAGCACTTACAACTTAATCAAGCATAGTAATTTGACAAGAAAAGTCAAATAAAACCAAGTTATTTATTTCTTATATACATACATACCTCGTGATATTTCCAAGGCAACCATGGGAACAATTTTGCCTCCATAAGAGTCACCCGCGACATATAAACGATTTTTTATAAACAGGATGATTCAACAACCACTGCATTTTCAGTATTTTGTTAGATCACTAATCTGAAAACACGTGTGGATGATAAAGAGAATATTTTTAAATCTTACATCGCTAGTGAAAGGCCTAGCTTATGGGTTTATAAACACATTGAACGCTCTAACCTTACACATTACTTTTAAGTGTGAGTTCTACCCAAGTGACTTTTTTAAAGGGGAAGCGGGGAAGCCTAATAACTTAAATTCTATTGTCTTCAATATCTACTTACAAATATGACTTATGATTAAGAATATCAACTTACCTTTCTAAGAAACATATAGTTGTCTCTTGTTGATTTGGTGTCTGAGGAAGAGTAACCTTTCGATGTGTTTGCATAGGAAAATCCAGTACCAACAGGCCAATCAATAAATATAATATTGGCAACCTGCAAATCATAAGACTAAATTACTGAAGTGCAAAACTTAGAGAGCTATAGATGAGATACATGCATGACTTTAATCATGGAGTGAGAGATGCTTTTGACCTTGGTCCATGAATATGGATTTAGTTGAATAGATGGTAAGCCTCCATCAAAATCTGCAAAATCGAAAGCTAATGGACCTACACAAAATTGGCATGTGTATCATAAAAGTTATATATTTCAAATATAGGTTAACTCGTTATTCTTTCAACCCTGTGAATCTTGATGGTTATATTTAAAAAATTTTAGTATTGATCATTATTTTATTATTTAGAGAATACTGAGTAAAAATTTGGAAAAGGGCAATGATGTTTTCGGGGATTTTGAAGCCGTACAGTTTACCTTGTCGAATTCTACAGCCAGCTGCTTGGAAATATACTCTTAGAATGGAAATTCATTCTCAACAGAACAAGCTGAAACTTAACTAGAGGAACAGGGGAAGTGGCTGGGGCTTCCAGGATGTTGGAGCTATCTTTTTAGTTTTTGGCAGCCACATCCAAAAATATATGATGATCGACTATCGTCTAAACCATAAATCACCATTAGAAACCACTAAACTAGCGAACTCGTAAATGGTTTGCTTATCATTTGTAAATTATTGTAAAAATTTTGAGTCAGAAATTTGGTGCGATCTTTCCAATACAAGATCAAGTGAAAAAAAAAAAAACACTCTTTCTAATATTTCAAATTCATTGTCTATGTCGTTTGTGTTAGCGTAATTTTCTACACCTGTTTGGCTATCATATTTAGGCATTTATTCGAATTAATAGCTAATTGATTGGTTTAAATATCAATTGTTGGAAGGTATATTCAAGTTTGGATAGGTTTTGAGCAAAAGGAGTAGAAATTGGCCAAAGAAGAGCGAAGAAGGAAGAGTTTCGAAGTTCATGGACTAAATTACAGATATTCAAAAGTTGACTTCGACCCGAAGAAGGGTGATTGAAGAATGGATGGATTCATTTGAGTGAATATAGAAGATGAAGGATCGGAGTTGCAAGATGAACAGACTCAAATAAACGAAGGACAAAAGATGAGAGCCAAACTGAACATTCCTAGAGTTTATAGGGTGTGAATCGCCCGACCCAAATCTTTCCATATTTTGATGGTATCTGCTCATCAATTGCATCTCTCTCTCGTTTATGCATAGGAAGGGGGTATAATTCCCTGAATATGAATAAGGGTACGTTTCTTTCATTAAAATCAGATTTTAATTTAAGTCAAAATCAAACTATCAATTCCACACCTCTTTAAGTACACATATCAAAAACTTTTATCACAGTCAACTAAAAATCTAATTTTAATCCCCACCAAACATGCATAAAGTAGCATTTACTAAAAGAAAATAATAATACACATACATATACAGAGAGAGTACCGATTTCATAAACGAGGCCTGCGAGAGCAGAGCAACCAGGTCCACCCGTGTGCCAAAGTAGAAGAGGTCCTTTTCAGGATTCCTTTTGGACTCGACGAAATAGTAGAATAGCTGCTTTTCTTCAGTTTCTCCCACATCAATATATCTAATCATCCAAAATTAAAATTATAAAGATTTTTATTCAGTTTCTGGAATTTAAAGTTAAAAGGAAGTTGTAACGAATGAAAGAAACCCACCCAGTTTCGAGCTTGACAGGCAGAGTACCCGGATAACCCGGAAGAGTTTCGATATTGAACTGTGATGCTTCCTTGCTAAAGAGGAGCTGAAGAAGAAGAAGAAGAAGAACAAGTGCATCAAACCATATCAAATTCATAATAATCAACCTAGAAATTGAACTGCAGAAATATACTGTGTTTTTCGAAAATGGCATAGAACTTGGATAAACTTGTTTGAAACTGATGAGAGTTGATCAGATCGGGGAAAAGTTGGAATATTGGATTCTTTTATTTGTTCTTCATATATTTATGAAAAGGAAAAATTCAATTGATCGTGACAACGTAATAATTTTCATATCACAAAGATACACAGTCTCCTTTGACACAACTTTCGAAATTAAAATAAGTCTATATAAGTTTTTGAATTCGTTTGACTAATTTTGTAAAAGTTATTTCACTAGTTTTTTGAGCATAGTACTTTTATTATCACATCACTGTTATAAATATAAATCATATCTAAAATTGAAACAAAATTTAGATGCAAACATTCTAGATTAAAATAATTAAAAGCCTAAAATCTACATCATGCTAGAATATTAGGATTCACATATTCGGGTTATATACCTGGATCCATTATGAACGATTGTTTAATATTGCGGAATTATTATGACAATCGATCACGTACTGATGAACACGAATGAATGAGTGTGGTTTGTGATTTTCTTCAACCAATCTCCTTATTTTCTCAATCAGACCGTCGCCTCTCTTTCAGATGGGGAGAAGGGAAACTCTGTATAATTTGGTATATTGGGAACCATAACTAAAAAAGTCTTTATATGTTACTAAATTAGAGTTCCCATATTCCCATAATTATAACAATATTGGTATCTACTCAATTAGTCCATATTTATTAAATAGTTAATATAATTGAATTAAATATGTTGCTATTAAATAGAAAAACCATTAGTTTTCATAACCTCCTAAATATTTAGGCAATTAAATAGAAAAATCGTTGGTTAACAATCTCCCAATTGGCTACATATTATTCCTAAAACAATTATATTACAAATTTCTCAAGCACGCATTTGTATGCGATTTATCCTTAGGCTTCTCTTTAAACAATCGGTCCATCTTATATATTAATAATGAAACCACCGCGACTTTTATCACAATACATCGTGATTAAAACATGATGATCACCATACTAATACACTTAATGACATGGATCAAATATGGACGAGCAACGTGGAAATTACATGAAATGTGATATCAGACATGCCTATTTCCAATTGGTCATTTTTTATTCTTTAGTGAGATCATTTCAAAGTTCTTAATGCAATGTGAACATTACACATAGAAAACACAATCAAGCTCAAAAATAGAATCATAAACCATCAATTTTATTTTGCAGAAAATCAAACAATCCAATGTCTAGAGCAAACATAGAGTACATAAAAAGCGATCCCCACTAGACCAAGGCATCCTCAGAAATAATGCCCATGTGAGTAGTGTGCTCATGAAAGACCTTAGGCATTAATCCCTTGGTTAATGGGTCCACTAGCATGGAATCTGTACCTATATGTTCAATGGAAATCTATTTATCATGATCTCACTCTTTTACAAATAGAAACTTGATGTCGATAAAATTCGACGTCGTCGAGCTCATGTTATTGTTGGAGTAAAGCACTGTCGAGTTATTGTCACAATAATAAATATTTAATGGCTTGTCAATGCCATTTACCACTCGCATACCAGTGACAAAGTTCCTCAGCCATATCCTATGGTTGGATGCCTCATAACAAGCAATGAACTCCGCAACCATGGTTGAAGAAGCTATGAGAGTCTGCTTAGCGGACTTCCATGAGATAACTCCTCCAGCCAACATAAAGATGTAGCTTGATGTGAAGCGACTGCTATCTTAGTCTCCCGCAAAATCGAAGTCAGAGAATCGATGACCATTAAACTGTCTGATCTCCCATAAGTGAGCATGTAGTCTTTTGTTTTCCTCAAAGAACGCATCACACATTTGGCTGCCTTCCAATGCAGTATGCCTGGATCACTCAAATATCTACCCAAAACTCCCACTATAAATGCTATGTTGGGACGAGTATAAACTAGAGCGTACATTAGACTCCATACTACTGACGCATATGAAATCTTCTGCATCTCTTTTCTTTTAAGATCATTATTGGGGCACTATTTGAGACTAAACTTGTCTCCTTTAGCGATGGGCATGTCTCCGCATGGCTTGATCGAAGTTGATCGGGTCATCCTATGTTAAACCAGCGCCATCCTCATGTTCTTGAAGAAAGACGATATAATCATCTGGAATTGCATTTCTTCTCTCCCTAGTGGATCTCCTCAATAAAACTTCTCGAGGTTGTTGAGTTTGTTTTATAGGTGGTGCTTGAGGAAGAATCTCATTATTGTCTTGGTCTGGAACAATGTCAGGGATAGGAGCCTGAACATTGTCATCTAGTTTCGCAACTGTGTCTTGAACAACAATAGGTATAGAGACCTGATTGTTGTCAATAAAAAATTCTTCTTCAAAGACCACATTCCTTATGTTTTATTCCCCCCCCCCCCCCACCCAAACTCAATATTCTCAAAGAATCTCGCATTTCCCATTTTAAAGAAGGATCTTGATGTGGGATTGTAAAACTTATATCCTCGAGAGCGTTCAGCGTAACCAACGAAATAGCAGCTAACCATCATTGAGTCCAATTTTCTTTCATGTGGCCTATAAGGCCGTGCCTCAGCTGGACAACCCCAAATTTGCAAGTGCCTAATGCTAGGCTTCTTGCCTATCCAAAGCTCATAGGTGGGTTTTGGAAATTGGTTTTCTTGGTACCCCGTTAAGGATGTACACTACGATCTTCAAAGCTCTCCCTAAAGTGACTCTGGCAAGGAGGAATGGCTAATCATATTCCTTACCATATCCTTAAGAGTTCGGTTTCGTTGTTCTGCAACACCATTCATGCTGGGTTTGCCCGGCATGGTGTATTGCGGAACTATTCCATACTTATTGAGAAAAATAGCGAAGGGTCCTGGACGATGTTCTCCCGATCCATCATACTTTTCGTAATATTCACTACCATGGTCAAATCTGACAGCCTTTATTTTCTTTCCAAGTTGAAGTTCAACTTTAGCTTTGTAAGACTTGAAAACGTCCAGAGATTATGACTTCTCGCGTATCAGTTATAGGTAAGCGAATCTAGAGTAATCGTCTATGAATGAAATGAAGTATTGTAATGGACCGCAGATATTAGTATGTATTAGTTCTAAGACGTCTGTAGCTCTCTCGGCACCTAATTTTCTCATATTTGTTCGTTTTCCCTTGATGCACTAAACACAAACTTGGAAGTTTGTTAAATTTAGGGGCTCAAGAATTCTATCTAACACAGGTCTCTGAATTCGCTGCTTAAAGATATGACCTAAGCGCTTGTGCCATAAGATGGCGAAATTTTCACTTAATTTTCGCTTTGTACCACGTGAACTGGTTTGCAGTATTTCGTTATAAGAACTAACAACATCAAGCATATACAGATTATCAATCAAATAACCAGAACCAACAAAATTTGAATTTTGATAGAGACTAACTTTATTATTTCCAAATGAACAAAAAAATCCTGATTTATCCAAACTAGAAATAGAAATAGAAATTAAATTTCGTTTAAAGGATGGTGCAACAAAAGTCTCAAACAAATTCAAATAAAACCCAATTTTTAATTGTAATATGAAAGTCCCCACAGCCTCCACTGTAACTTTATTGTCGTCACCCACAAAGATGAATCTTTCAATATCACTTGGCGGTCGGCTCCACAGGTAACCCTGCATAGACATACTTATGTGAGTAGTAACACCAAAATCTACCCACCAAGTATTCTTAGTATAGAAGCTAAATTAACTTCAGAACAAACTAAAGTTAGAAGCATACCATTCTTTACACGCTAGCAGCGTACTTGGAACACTCCTTCATGTGTCTCGACTTCTTGCAGAAGTAGTAGGAAAATTGCTCATCCTATTTCTTTTGTTTCTTCTGCTGAGAATGTCCTTCTGCAGTATCCTTAGCTCTTTTCCTTTTCTTATTTTAAGAGGTTGATGCCAAGTGAGTACTCTCAGTCTTATCACGTGCTACCTCTCTTCTTCTTGTACACAGTGAGATATAAGCTCATTGAGGGACCATTTGTCATTCTGAGAGTTATAACTCGCTTTGAATTGTCCAAAGTGTGTAGGAAGAGATATCAAAACCAAGTGCACGAGCAAGTCGTCAGACAGCTCCAACTTAAACGACTTGAGTTTCAATGGGAGATGAGACATCTCCATGATGTATTCCCTTATGTTCCCTTTGCCCTTATAGTTCATCGCAACGAGTTTACCCAAAAGGTTACTCGCCTTCGATTTTTCGTTCTTAGCAAAATATTGCTCAATTTTCTTAAGAAACTTCTTGGCACTTTCTCTCTCAATAACAGAGCTCCGAACGCTTCCGAAATGGAATGTTTCATGATCATTATGCACATTCGGTTAGAGCGATTCCACCCCTTAATTTTAACCTCATTGGTGTTTTCTTAAGTAGAAGTGGATTGATATGAACGAAATGCACGATCCAAATCCATATAACCGAGGACAATCGCCACGGTTTCTTTCCAGACCTTAAAGTTCGTCCATCTCAGCATTGGGATATTGTTAACTTGAGCTGAAACGTTCATAGTAGTAGCAACAGAAACTGGATAGAAAACAAAATAAAGAAAAATAAGACATGCACAAATAATCCAAATTAGGGATCCATCTCAAGATACCTAGCACAACATTAATTCCTAGTCTTTAGATAGAGAAATTAACTGTAAGTGACACTCTTAATACAGTGATCAAATACTGACAATCAATTCTGTCAAACAATAGCCTTTCTTTGGACCGATGGTTGTTCACATGAAAAGTCTTTATAGTTGTCACACATTTATCATCATTGGTGCATTGTTATTTGGCCAAACTATGTCTTCCTTTGGGCCAAGCATAGTTTGTATTAATGACTCCGCACAAGGAATCTATGTATTTTCATTCAAACTAATCTACGCAACATGGGTTACTTTGATAACATGTTGCTTCAATCAATTTAATTGAAAATACTAGACATCCAAAAGAAATAATCAAAACAAAAGTTTGAATTTATTTTAAACTTTAAACCCTTTTTTAAAAAATTCTTTCACAAAATTGAAACTTGATTCAATGGCCGAATGCATCAAGAATAACCAACAATCATTATATTATGAATCAAAATCCAATTTAGATATTCTTGAATCTTAATTGACAAGAAAAAAAATGACCTCAATTATTCTTAAACTTTGAGGAATTTCGCAAAATCAAAACATTCTATTTGAGAAAAATAATCCAAACATGAATAGAATATGCGCAAATCCTAATAATCTAACAATGATGAGCTCTGATACCACATGTTATAAATATGAATCATATATAAAATCGAAACAAAATCTAGATGCAAACATTCTAGATTAAAATAACCAAAAGTCTAAGATATACATCATGCTAGAATATTAGAATTCACAGATTCGAGTTATATACCTGGATCCATTATGAACGATTGTTTATTGTTGCGGAATTACTATGACAATGATCATGTAATGAAGAACACGAGCGAATGGGTGTGGTTTGTGATCTTTCTCAACCAAATCATTTTATTTCCTCAATGGGATCGTCGTCTCTCTTCCAGATGGGGAGAAGGGAAACTATGTACAATTTGGTATATTGGAGACTATAACCAATGTCTTTATATATTGATAAATTAGAGTTCCCATAATCTCCTAATTATAACAATATTGGTATCTACTCAATTAACCCATATTTATTAAATATCTAATATAATTGAATTAAATATGTTGCCATTAAATAGAAAAATCATTGATTTTTCTAACCACCTAAATATTTAGACAATTAAATAGAAAAACCGTTGGTTTTCCTAACCTCCTAAATATTTAGGAAAACCAACAATCACATCCTCCTCTACCAATATTAGAGTGTGTTTAATTGACATGAAAAATATCGTTTAGAAAAGAAAATATTTTTCATTTTGAGGAAAACAAAAATCTACTCCCCCAAAAGAAAATGTTTTCCTTAAAAACAAGGAAAATTAAGTATATTTTTAAAAGTTGGAAAATATTTTCAATGAAAAAAATAGTAATTAAACACTTCAAAGTAGGAATTTAAATGAAAATTGACATTTTCTATAAAAAATAAATGCAATTAAACACACCCTTAATTTTTAAATAGAGTGATGAATATTGTTGGCACAAATTACACCACCCAGTCTCCATATGGTGGTGTGGATGCAATTGTCTCACTATATAAATAGTATACATGACTTTGCAAGATATGTGTTCAAGCTATCTATCTGAATCGAAGTTAATAATTAATTTTAACTACACATTGTCATTGGATCCATAATTTTTATTAACTTTTCAATCGCACACTTCATCAAACTTTTATCAGGATATACTAAAAACCTGATTTTTTTGGCAAAATTGAACAAGCACTAAGCTAAGAATGATGAATTTTATTATTTATCTTATTTACAAGTTTATACTGTTAGACAAGAAGTATTTAAGTTTAGACTTTATTGAATCGCTTAACAAGGAAATCGGATTCATTTTTTGATTAAAAGTTTGACACGTGGACAATATTATACGAGTAGGTGCCGAAAAACCTTGAAGCCACGTCTTTTGTTGACTTTATACCATGTTAATCATCCCAAAAGTTGTTATAGAAGAATTACATGTATTCATTTAGAATAATATTATTCATAGTAAGTCACTACTATAATCACTCTACGTGATATCCTATTTGTCATAATCTTAAAAATTGAAAAAAAAAAGGAAACAAGTAATTAAATTTCCATATTAATAATGAAACATTCACAAGTACGATGTCATATAGGGCGATTATTGTAGTCTCCAACTACTAATAGCCTTATTTATCCATTTAATTCTTGCATTATTTACACTGTGACAGTGTTAAAGATTTTTGCCCATTCGGTGTGGGTACATCACTGCCATCATGATGACTTTTAGGGAGCAAATGGCCTATGGTCATTTCAAGGCATTGGGTTTGTCATTCGTTCCTTTGGCCATGAATTAACAAACCAAGGATAAACATTGGATTGTTGGAGACCTATTTTGGTTTTTGAGAAGCCCCGACGCAAACCATCGGACGTCAGGCTATCGAACTTACTCGTACATCTAATGGTAATGGAAGTTCTGTGGTTGGTTTGTACGAGTATTTTCTGCTATGTTCATATGAGGTGGGGACAAAAAATAAGATTAAAATTTGTTAAGAGATGATTACTACTTTCGTCAAATGTTATACACAGAGACTGACCCAAGGGGGTCCTGGGGAGAACGTGCCTTCCAACTTGTGAGAATTTTTTATAAAGTCATGTTTGGTATCGATTGTAATCTAAATTAAATCAAAATTAACAATAATTTTTAATAACATATTTCATGAAATCCATAACTATTTAACTTTTATCAAAAAATTTACTAAAAAATTGATTTAATATCCACCAAATAGGGGCGAAATCACAATAAATTTGAGTTTAGATAACATGTTAATTTTAAAAATTCTCTGACGATCGTACGCTAATCGAATCTACAAATTGCTTATATCATCTCAAAGTTTATTACGAGAACTACATTATGGACATATCGAATAGTCCAAACAGATATCGAAAATAATTAAAAATACGTTAAACGTGAGTATTAAAGAAAGACGTCTAACTCGCATTTTTTATTAAAAAAACATTCAATTATTTCATTAACATTTATTATTTTTGCGATACAAATTTCTCTATGTAATTTTCATTATTTCATTAGGAAATTTTATATGAAATAAAAAATTTTCAAAATTTTACATCCGAAAAAGTCATATCCCATGTAAATTTTCGAATGCAAAATTATATGGGGTATGATTTTTTTGGACGTAAATTTTCGAATGTAAAATTTATTCAAACTTCTTTGCAAGTTTGATTGTGCTTGCCTAATTTTAAACTTCTAAGTCCGCCCATGGATATACATGCAATTTACCCTCAAAAGAAAGTACAACCTACATGCCAAACTAACAACCATTCTTCACGGAATCCATCCAAAATGACTAGCTGTTCTAAAAATGCAAAGGTTTAGGATGCAATTGCTACGATTAAATGGGTTACGAAAAAAAATAAAAGATGGAATGACTATTACCGCTAATTCCCAAATTTGTTTGTGTTTGAGTTTCAACGAATTGTAAGAATCTCACACCTAGTCCAAGCTTTTTCCTCTATTTCTCCTATCCCATTTTTATTGTTTATTAGAATAAATAAGGAAAGTTGATATGACATAAAAATTGTTAAACCTACTATAGAAAGTCGAACTTTATGAATACACGTTGTTCAAATAATTTAACTGTATTAAATAAATCTCCATGAGACTAATGGCGAATCCAGGAATTTGAGTCAGCATGGGCGGCCGTTGCCCATCGACCGTTGGCAACAATAAAATATTAGGAGCACCGTTTGATGCTCATTTTTTTTTTGCAAAAAATGTATTTTGGAATAGTGATTTGATAGAGAATGTGCTGTTAAAAATAAGGAAAAATTTGAATTTATACAATATTATTTTATTGAAAAATATGTTGTTGAAAAGAAGAGAGAAATTTAAAAAAAAAGAATCAAATAAGGTCAAAAATTTAAATATAACAATTATTTTGTTCAAACTAAACATATATAATTCTGTTGTACAAATTAACAATATTCATCAAATGATATTTTGGCCAAGTTTTATATAATTCAAAGGAAGAGCATGAGTCGAATTTATACAATTTCATTCAAACAGCTAAATGTAATATATATTATTCTAGTCAATTTATTACCAAATTCAAGGAGTGCCTCAATGGTCAAGCCTTAATACTCCAAAGGTGGCTCCCGGATTCGAATCCCCCTTCCACCCTCCAATTCCATTGCTTTTAATAAAAAATTGTAAAGTTAAAAAATATTTCACAATAAAACTTTTGGAAAGNGAGTGCCTCAATGGTCAAGCCTTAATACTCCAAAGGTGGCTCCCGGATTCGAATCCCCCTTCCACCCTCCAATTCCATTGCTTTTAATAAAAAATTGTAAAGTTAAAAAATATTTCACAATAAAACTTTTGGAAAGAGATTCGAACTAGGGTCTTCTCACATGAAAAAGAGAGTTCTAGCCAACTAAGCTACAACAAAAGATTAAAAATAAAATGAACTATCAGTTATATAATCTAAAAACTTTGTTCATTGTCAAAAGAAAAAAATCTTTCCGACGGATCCAGCGGCCGTCGGGGCTCGCCGGTGCTGGATCCGCCCCTGCATGAGACAAACATGGACAGTCTAAGAACTTAAGAAGCAAGGACAACCTCTACAAGACAAGACAATTTCAATAAATTCAAACTGATCATATTTAACAAACATAATTTTTTTTGACATATTTCTATCAATAAAAAAGACACTAGCGCAAGAAACACAATCTCTCTCAAATAATGCAAAAGATTTTACACACGTCGATTTGTTTCTTATTCCGAGATTCGGTGGCCCAAGAAGCTTTTACTGTGGTTTCACCGACTTCTCAGAGTTGAGTTAGTTGTTTGTCACATTTTAATTCGCTTGATTTTTTAGGGTGACATTTCTTATTTTAATTTTCAATTTGGCTAAAAAAAGAAGTAGAAGTTCTCAAAAAGTATCTAGTATTTGTTTTTAACTATTGCATTTACAGATATATGGAGGGTGGGCAACAAAGCGGCGGACTTCTTAGCTGAAACTCCACACAAAGAGACTCTTAAAGAATTGCTTCAAAAGGATTTAAGTAGAGAATGAATTAGCTTAGTGAGAATGGACAAGTTAGGTCTTCCTAACTTCAGACTCGATAAAGGGACTTAATATTCTTTAATGTAAATTTCGTGCAAGCTTTTGTAACATTGATTAGATTGCAACTAGGTTACGGATAGTTTCTTTGTAATTCCTTGGAGATTGGGCATATATCCCCTTTCATGTATTCTTTTCAATATTACTAGTTTTTTGCCCGTACATTGTACGAGTTGTATTATTTTGAAAGTATTGTTAGCGTGATGTGAAGTGTCGTAAATATTTTTGTGAATAATGCTTCAATGTGTATAGAAAAATGAAGTAGTTGTAG
>CAIGRP010004529.1:0-25069 GCA_903798385.1 Fraxinus cuspidata
ATATGGTGGACACCCCTATGTACCAAATTTTATGTACACCAAAAATTATTCGTAAATAAATAAATGTACAAAATCAGTGGACAGAGGACACCTCCATCTGGCAAAGATTCTCTGCGAGAAGCTTTATTCAAATAAATAACCTTCAACGGTCGGTAATGATAGGCCTTTTCATATGCAAGTAACGGCGGATACATATAAATTGAGGTGTCATTGTAATTTGGATTTAAATCACATAAAATGAAGTCGAACAGAGGTAAAAATGAGTTCATAATTTATTTGTTATTTTTTTTGTTTGTCTAACGTATTCAGGAAAAAATGAAAAAGAAGAAATATTACTTTTAAGAAAAAACTAAAATATTAATCTTCAATTTATTGTTTGAATAGCTAATTAATTCTTCGACATTTCAATATAGTTACACAACGAATATCAAAGTACAAACACAAGAACCTTCCAAATCTTTATTGAATCATAATATTCATAAAAATATATCCCGCTTCAATTATTTAAATAGAAAGGAAAGTTGAGAGATAAAAATCTAACCTTTTAAAATTAGACATTTGAGGGTCACTCCCTATTTTATGTATAGAGCTCGTTACTGATTTTTTCCAATAGATGAATTGATATCCGATTCATTTAATGTCCTTTGTTTACAAAGATTTAGATAATTTACCATGATTAATGAAGATTGATTTTAAACAAATGTTTTACATTTTTTTTCTCGACGTTTTAAATTAAGTTTGTATACGATGTGTAGATACCTCATGTAGCCCACATACTAATATTTAACCTTACTTGAGCCTCCATTTATTGCTTAAATATAGTCAAATTATATTATTTTTTAGAAAGTAAAGAAATGTATGATGATTGGAATGGACACGTGTTGTACTTACAACCATAAGAATGTAAATTTGGCTTGTCGACTCGAACATCCCGCGACTCGACTAGTAAAAAGCACGAGTTGGCTCGGCTTGTGGCTTCTTAGGCCAAGCCTCATTTTTGTGGCACAACCAGAGCGGAGCGACCCGTGTATTAGGTCAAAATGGCTCGTGATACGGTCATTTTGGCCTGTGACAGCAATTGTAGTTGCCTATAGCCTGCTTGCACCCACCCGCAAAGCTGCTTGCTTTGCCTTCTGCGTACTTTTACAAGCAGTCAGTACAAAAACAGGAGGAGACAATTGTAGTTGCTCGCTTTTGACTATAGTTGTTTGTTTAAAAAAAGTTCAAATTTCATGACTGAAAAAAGAAAAAAAGAAAAAAAGGAGTCGGCTTGGTAAGGCCTAGGGATGGGAAAGAGCTTGCCGGCTCGGGCTCAGCCCGGAAAAAACCCGAACCGGGCCGGATCGAGGCTCGGGCAGTTTTTAGCGCGTACGAGCCGAGCCTGTTAATAATAAAAAAATAAAAAAAAGGAAAAAAACAAATAAAAAAAAATTAAATGATGGCTGCCTGCAAGTGCAAGCAGCCATCAGACATCATTTGATGGCTGCCTGCACCATTTGTAGCTTCTTGTACATAGGCAGCTTCTCAATTTTTTTGACAATAAACAAAAAATTCAGAGTTTTTGTTCGGTTCGATTCGGGGGTAAAAAAAGTTCAAACCTTTATGGCTCGAGCTGAGTCTGAGATTCGAGTTTCGGCTCGTGGCTCGGCTCGTTGACATGGCTGGTAAGGCCCGAGCCAAAAGTTAGAGCCAAGGCCTTGATTTTTCGACCGAGCTTTGACTTGGCTCTGGTAAAAAAAATTCGAACCGTTATTTACCTGAGTCGTGATCGAGCCACAACCTTCGGCATGCGAGCCGGCTCGTTTATATCCTTATATAGTCATTCATTAAATAATAAAGACCTAAATGGAAAGACGTAAGATAATATTTATTCCCCGTTTGACAATCATTCTTTAAAAAAAAATTCTCTCACTCATTTTAACCACACATTCTTATAATAAAATATTTTTTTACCAAAATTTAAATTTTTTTTATACTTTTTAATTCATACATATTTTCAAAAATTTACTATTAAAAAACTCATTCTACNCTCATTCTACAAAAAAAAAAAAAAAGGACCAGTAAACATGAAATTTGAAGAGAGTATTATCTTTGCAAATGGTAGAAGGATGTTTTTGGATAGAGTAAATATATTTATACGTTTAACACCAGTTCAGGTGACATCATTTGCGTAATTAAATTACAGGTACAATTAAATACAATAATTTATAATTCATTTATTAGGACTTATCACATGTTGACACCTAGATTGATGCTTTAACACCAATTATGCTAGATAGAGTAGTGTTATTTTATAACCATTAGTGTTAAACACTAGTTTAAATAGCAACACATATATATATCCAATTAAATGATTCTCAAAACAACACAATTAATTAGGTTTATCATTTAATGCCACCTACATCCACATAAATTGGTGTTCGAGTACCAATAGTATTAAATAGCATTTTTCGTGCTAGATATGACATTATTCTTTTGGATATTAGTATTTTATGAGTAAGGGTGATAGCAGATGGAGATTAGAAAGTGGAATTGCCGTTATTTAAGTAATAAAGCGTGGTTAGGTTTTGAAAACAACTGGATGAAAATGACTCAAATGAGAGAAGTTAAAACTTAGATTTTTAGAATTTGAGATTCATAAAAAATAATTATAAAATGTTGTATAATTAGCAATAATTGAGAACATGAACATATATCATCAAAATCCCAAAAAAATCAGCACCACATGTTAGATAAATGTAATAATTGAAACTGGCAAGCCGCCACCTGCCCACAACATGACAACTGAGTGCCAATTTAGAAATAAATTGCATACTCCGTTAAATTTATAATATATTTTTCTCTTTCTTTTTTCACTTACATTCTTCAACAAACTAATATTACACATAAATAAAAAAATATTTCTTTCTTTTTCAATGACACATTCTCTAGAAAAATATTATTCCAAAAATTATAACATGAAATTATGGTGGTCAAACAGGGTTTAACTTAAAAATTGACACCGGCTTGCTTTTATAAAAATAATTAGGGTGTGTTTGATAGTATTTATTTTTCATGAAAAATGTCAGTTTTTTATCCAAATTCCTACTTTGAAGTGTTTTATCGTTATTTTTTTCATGAAAAATATTTTTCAACTTTTAAAAATATATCTAAATTTTCTTTTATTAAAGAAAATATTTTTTTAGGGGAGTACGGTCTTATTTTCTTCAAAACAACAAAAATATTTTCTTTTCTAAAATATATTTTCCATATCAATCAAACACACTCTTATTAATTAAGTTTTCTAAGCCACAATGATAAGATTAACAAATAATGACATAACTATTTTATAATTAGCCCCTATTTGACATCTATTAGAATTCAGATTTTAATATAAGTTAAAGTCAATAATTAATTTTAACCACATATTTTATAGATCCTATAAGTTTAAAATCATACATTTTATAAAATTGTATTAAAATCTACTAAAAATTTGATTTTAATCCCTATTAAAATTATATGGTGTAGCAACTTCTCTTAATATTTATTACACTGATCTTTGCTGTCATCAAGTTTGAAAATTTCAGCCAAGTATTAGCTCTAAATAACAAACATACAAACTCAAATATTACGTTAACACAATAAAAATCGTATTTAAGAGAATCAAATCTGCAAAACTTAAAAGTGAAATTAAATGGACCAAACAGGGACATCTTTGCTACATCACATATATTAAAAAATGAAAAAAATTATATTTATTTTTGACTAACGTTAAAATGAATGTACGAGTAAGTCCTGTCATACATAAAAAAGAAGAAGAGGTCATCGTATAGGAATAGGTAAAACGAATATGTGGTGGAGAGAGTTCCATTAAAATTTTAAAAGATTGAAAGCATTTTTTAAACTAAAAGTAAGTTATGTCAAGATAATTTACTTATACAATTTTGCTTAAAAGCCAAACCGACCAAAAATTAAGAAAAAATTAAAGTATTAGAAGAAAATAAAAGTAGTAGAAGAGAGCCCGTTAATGACAAAAAGTGGGTCCATGCAAACGAAGAAATCCTCATTAATTTTTTATTGGGCGGCTAATTATTCATTTATTAAATTCTCCCCCCAATTATCATAAATACCATTCCTCTATTACAACATTTTACACAGTACTGACTATTGAGCATACCAGCTTCAGACCTACAACTTCTCCTCTGTTTTCTTCCCACACCCCGCCAATGGCGAAAGAATTCGAATCTCACGTGGAGCCAGCGGAGGAATACTCCACCAAGGACTACCATGATCCACCACCGGCTCCTCTCATTGATTTTGATGAGCTGATCAGCTGGTCATTTTACAGAGCACTTATTGCTGAGTTCGTTGCCACTTTGCTATTCCTTTACATCACAGTTTTGACTGTTATTGGCTACAAAAGCCAGATTGACCCAGCTCACGGCGGCGACGACTGCGACGGCGTTGGGATTCTTGGCATTGCATGGGCTTTCGGTGGCATGATTTTCATTCTTGTTTACTGCACCGCCGGTATCTCTGGTCAGTTTTATGAATTTCAGCCAGCTTTGCTTATAGATTTTAATTGGTACCCGCACCATAATAAGTAACTTACTCGTGAAAATAAGTAACTTTTTCATATTGTGACAGGAGGACATATTAACCCGGCAGTGACACTCGGCCTGTTCTTGGGACGAAAGGTGTCACTGATCAGAGCAGTGCTTTACATGGTAGCACAATGTTTGGGAGCTATCTGTGGTGTGGGATTGGTGAAAGCATTCCAAAAAGCTTACTATAATCGGTATGGTGGTGGAGCAAATGAGCTCGCTCCAGGGTACAACAAAGGGGTTGGTTTGGGTGCTGAAATTATTGGTACCTTTGTTTTGGTCTACACCGTCTTCTCAGCCACTGATCCTAAGAGGAATGCCAGAGACTCCCATGTCCCTGTAAGCACTTTTTTTCTCTGCTAACCCCACCCCAACCCTAATTCTCATCAATTCCCAAGAAAGAATTTTTCCTCAGCCTCATATTTTTTGTCACTAATCTATCGTAAGAATACAACATATGGGGTTCATCAAGGTCCTAAACTGACTTGTACACAGTCAATGGGCAGTGATAAGTTCTTGACCCAAAGTCCATCCATGAAGTTGAGTTTATGGAAAATTCTGGATTATATCCTTGCACATATTGATTTAATCTTACTTATATGAAGGTATTGGCTCCACTTCCCATTGGATTTGCTGTGTTCATGGTTCATCTTGCCACCATCCCCATCACTGGAACTGGCATCAACCCTGCTAGGAGCTTTGGAGCTGCTGTCATCTACAACAAAGACAAAGCCTGGGATGACCATGTATGCTTTCCTTTTACCTCTTTTACTGATTATACGTACACACAATAAGTTGATCAATCCTTTTTTTTTTTTATATGTAATTATTTATGTAGAATGTTAATGACATAATTTGTATAAGCAAGTCCCTATTTTATCTTTTAGATTTTTAGATGAGTGTATATTAATTTGATATAAAAGCAAGTAGGAGGTCCCGAGTTCAATTCTCACTTCCATTCATTTATAAAACTATGCACGTCTCATGGCTGTGCATGAGGACATGTCACACGTGTTCAAGACATAATTTAATTAATTTATCTCCCTTTAACAAACTAATCTTTTAAACGAGGTGTTACAAAAAAGAAGATAGGACTAATATATATGTTAATATTCAGTGGATTTTCTGGGTTGGACCATTCATTGGAGCTCTCATTGCTGCAATCTACCACCAATATATCCTAAGGGCAGGAGCCATCAAGGCAATGGGATCTTTCAGGAACAATGCTTAAGACAATTGTGCATTTGTTGATGATCCATTCTCACAAGTGCATGAAAGTGGAGAGGACCTTGAAAACTGTACATTAATTCCATCTGGATATAGGGTTTCTTTATTTTGTAATCCTATCATTTCCCTTTTCCTCTTCTTTTGGATGTATTTAAGTTGTGTTGTATCCCCCCCCCCTCCCCCCCCCAAACACTGTTACCTTTCCTTATTTTCTTCTTCTTTTTTTCCCTCCTTTTAAGTGCTTCTGTATCTATGATGTAATTCTTCATAAATAAGTATAATGGTTTGTGCTTCCTAGTCTCTCTCTATAACGCAGGCGCACACTTACATAAGAGTTAGATAAGATAAAGGAAGATCAATCATGCTATAAGAACAGATTTTTGTAAGAAAATTTTGATAGATAACAAATGGTATGACACCATTGAAAGATGGAAAAATAGAAAAACATAGGTCAATCAAGTTCGATCACGTCAGCGTCAATATCAATTCTATTAAAATTTCCTTGTATTTAGAGCTTTATTGAAGAAAGATGGCCTATCAATTCGTAAAATATAGAGAGTGCAGTTAAAAAGTTCACCTTTTCAGCACGCTTATCATCAACTTGTATATCATATCAACGTACATGGATGGGACATGGAACCATCGAGTTTAGTTAAACGACTCTAATTAAAAAAGATCAAGAGGAAGTGGCTTCTTCAAAGTGTGATAATATGTGTGTTTAATTCTTTATCTATTAAAATAATTGTAAGGGATCGTTTGACAAATTTTTGATAAAAGTTCATGAAATATGTAATTGAAAAGTCCATATAAGTTATGGATTATGTGAAATTTGTAATTAAAATTAATTGTTAACTTTGATCTCAATTTTTTAACAATTTTTAAGACTTTTTTGAACAATCATTAAACCTTCTTAGAAGAAGACATATTGTTAGGTCAATAATGCTTCATTATATGCTTTTTTAAATCTAATTTCCCAATCATTTTTAGCGATTGATTAGCTAACCCACCTTATCTTGTCCATACATAGGTTCGACTTTCTGTCATCTTCTCTAATTGCGAGATAAGTTATTTTAATGAAAATCGACCCCAGATGACATAAATGTACAAAGCAATGAGATGCCAATTATTGTCAACTCTTGGGCTAAAAAAATCCTATATAACTTAAACGACATAGTAGAAACTCTTTCATTTCTTTTATCGACGCATTTATGTACCGAATTCTATTCACTCCGCGATTGAATTTTATGTAAATGTACCTAGGAAGAAGAATAATGCACATTTGTAAAAGTAACATGAAGATTTTCATGAAGGATGAAGAATAAGCCGACTCCTATAGTTTACAATAACAATTATTGTCATGGGATTTAAAGGTTATTTATTTAACCGTCATGGTATATATAACATGTTTTAGTGCGTCGAGAAAAAAAGATGATAATTCAAATTTAAAAATTATTGCAGTAAGATAAATAAATATTTCTTTCGTCTTTGTACAACATAGAAAACTAATTCCTCATCAACAAGGTAGATATTAACCGTAACATTTAACTATGACGAGTTTGGATAAAAGTTGAATTGAAGAAACAACGATGAATCAAATTAGTAGACGCATAATATTGAATACAGGAGAACTGTAGAAAGTGAAATATATTCAAAAATATGTTAATCAACTTTGTTATGTTTTTTTTTTTTTTTTGCTCTCTTTTATTTATTTATTTATTTTTTCGTTCTTTCTCCTCTTTTTCAATTCTTATTTTAACGCATGTGAGCCCCACTCATTCCCACATGGGATGGATCACCACCCAAACATGGTGAAATGACATAATTTTATTTACGGTTGAACAAAACTCTTGAACAGATTCGGATCGAATCGAGCTATTATTCTTAAGTTAAGCTATCCGTACGTGTATATTAGAATAAAGAATCGACTAATTTGGTTCAGTTCTAGATCAAGAACCAAGAAACAAATAAGAATAGAATTTTCTAATTTTTTAATTAAATAAGTCAAATAATTTTAATTTTTAAATATAAATTTGACAACTAATTTTGAGGCAAAAAATATCATTTTTCTATTTAATTTTTAATCTAATTAATTAAGCTCAGATTATCATTTTTCTATTTTCATTTTCAGTAGAAGCCTAACTTTGTAATTCAAATTTCAAATAATCAAAATTAAGTAACCTAACTTTTTCTCAATCATTCTGCAATTTCTCAAATAATTGAAGCTGAGTGACTACGCCTCTCTTCATCTTACCTTTTTTTTTTTACCATATATATTGAATTTCCTTTACTTTGATCAAGATAAACTTCTTCTCATTTCTTTCTAATAATTTCGAACCGGTCTATATCTGGTCCTAATTTTATTTGTCAAACAAAATAATTTCATTTTATTGCTCAACATTCATAGCTCTATTAATATCATCATAGCAAAAGGACGTAATTCAATTTCCAAAACAGAGGAACTTTTTTTTTTTAATAATTTTTTTGTGTTGCAAGAACGTTAGTTTCATACATTGACTTTTCGTTGTTCAAACTTTGAATTTTCAAAATAGAGGACTGTTGTACATTTTAATTGACACCACCTAGCCCAGATGGTCATGCTTGGCGTAGGAATTCAACACTTGTGGTGCTACATCAACCATCAAATAAATCTTATTATCATAACTTTTTGCATCTTTAAATTCTTGGCCACCAACAAGTAGTTCACCTTGCTATGGTGATGGCCACACCTTCATCTACACTGTCGAGGACGGGTTTTGAAAATTTTCAGTTCATGCAAAATCCAATATATAAATTCACGCAATTATGAGTTCCTATAGATTTAATTCAATGATCACAATCTAATGGACGAATGGGCTATGGCCTCGACTAGGTTGACTAGAGGATCACAATTAGAATGTCAAGGTTTTCTGCGAATTTATTATATAGAGGCTAAGATTTTGACAATGGAAATATGTTTTCACTTTTATTTTCCTAACTTTAGTAGTGTGACAATAATAATTGATTCTATTTGAACGAGCGCACATTTATTAGAAGTTTGAGACGTGGTGCACATTTTTAAAAAGTTCGGACATCTGACTAAATTTTCCTTGTTTTAATTAATTAAAGGATAAAAGTCAATTTGTCATCTTTAAAACCTATCAATTATAGTCAAAAGATTGTCTTTTGATAACTAATGAATTTTTGAACGGAAACTTTCCAGAGGTCTTTTTACTTAACATTTCTGAAAGGTTTGTGACATATTTGCTACGATTTAAAGGTTAGGGACCTATCCGCACTGATTTGAAAGGTTTGGGACATCGCAGTAAATTTTCCTTGTAAGTTAATTATAAATTAGTTTATAATCAAGTTTAAATTCAAATTATCTCGTAATTTTTATGTCTTACAAGAATATATTACAATTTTCTATGATAGCTAATTAGCTATTATCATTACTTTGATTATTTAATTGAAGTCATCATTTCTTTTACCATTTATAATTGAGATCATCATCAGTTTTAAATATTACTTTTCTTATTTAATTGATTCACGCATAGTCTTTAGTCTCGAAATAGGGAGAAGCAGACATTATTCGAAAGGGTATCGATTTGAACAAACATATGGAGAGAAAAGCTACTCCTTAATGGCACGAATAAGCTGTAACTCGTGAAATATTAATGAGCCATTTGCAAAATTAATAAACTCACACTCAACACACCCACAAAGTTGAATCCCCACAAAAAAGAAAATATTTAATGGTATCATATTTTTTCTGGGTTGGGAATGAAAATGCATTGATTTATTTTACGCATTTGCAATAATGTAGGAAAGAGGTGACAGGGACGAGGCATTCACAGGCCCATCAAATTAATTAGGACTTAATTATGCTCATCAAAAGTACGTCTTTGCTGCACCGTTAAGCTAAGCAAACACAACACTAATTTTTTTTTTTTGCTTTCCCTGTGTGAAGGATAATTAGGGCTGTTTGGTATGTCTTTTGCTTTTGTTTTTGCTTCATGTAGAAGAGTTTTTGGAAGAAATTACATTAATTTTTGTTTGGAAATTAATTTCAAAAAACACTTCATATTTCAAAAGCGCTTTTAGAGAAAGTCACATTGGATCAACTTTCTCTAAAAACTTTTCTAATTACAGGAAGCACTTTTATAAAATTAGCTAAACGATTTCAAAAGCAACTTTTGTGTTTCTAAAACTCTTTTTAACTTTTCAAAAGTCATGTCAAACGGTCTCTTAATAAATGATCGATAATGACGATGGTGCACGAACATGTTTGATATTGAATTTATTTAGCCTCTGCTTGATTTAGCTGTAAAAGTGAATTATAATTTAATTCAAAGTCAATATTTAAATTTAATCACATATTTCATAGGATATACAAATTTTCAAGTATTAATTTTTATCAAAATCTACTAAATATCTGATTTTTATCTAAACCATACATACCAATCATGACATTTTTGAAAAGATCAACTCGACCCTTTACTATTTTCTGCTAGATTGAATCAATTTGTCACGAACCATGGTACATGCATATTTTATTCTTGTTCTCTGTTCTTCTCCATTATTCTTTTACTCGAGGATTTATATGACCTCATATTTTGTGAATTATTTGATATTCATTAACTCCCTTCCTTTGAAGCCACCCGATAGACGGATTCAAATTCAAGCAAACAAACTACATTACACCCTATAAAAGCAAGCCCATATCTACACAACAGTATTCACGCTCAATACGTTAAAGAGTTTGCGAACCCAGAAACCTTAACTCCCCCCAAATGACTAATTTGGTACTCTTTGTCATTCTTTCATTGCTCTCCATTACTATAGCTGAGGATCGAGCTCACGGGCTCAAGAATGAGAGTCCCATGGCCCTCTCGCCACAAGCATACGCATTTTTCCACCCTCAAAACACGCAACAGCCGAGCCTGAGCCCCCCGTGTCATTCATCAGATTGCTCGTCATTGGTCGTTTCTACAACGGTGAAATCTACTCCGGCTCACGAAAGCGTAGTATCAGGTGGGAATCGATTAGAAATGAGTTGTCTTGCTGGGATTCCATTCAGTTTTTGGTTCACAAGTCTCGTAATGATAGGGATTTTACTATGTTGTGGTCCTAACTTGCACCGAGCTAATCCCGAGCAGCCAGAGGCATGGAATGTCTATAGCAGCTAATCAATTTCTTGCTCACTTTATTTGGTTTGAATTATTAGATTGTGTTTATGGAGTTAGTAACCTATCTACCCTTGGTCCATTCAGTTATGAATCTACAGCATTGAGAAAATGTCAAGATGCATGTTTATTTATAAAATGAAACACTTTCTGGCAATACTAATACCTACATTTCAGACAAGAAGCCTGTTGGGAACGAAGATGATATTAGATTACTCCAATACTAATTTGTTGAAGAAAATCGAGATTATAGGCACAATATGAAGTAATTGATCACAAGGATTATCAACATAAGAAAGGCCAACTTGTTCCATCTTATAAAATTTCCTCAGATATAAAAATAGCTTGATGGTGGTGAATAGTAAGAAGCTGAACTCTATGTTTGAATGCGGAAGAGGAATTATCCAGAAATTAAAAATTTCGTTAATTTAATAAACAAGATCGTCTAGATGTTCACTTGTATGTTATATGATGCATGAATGCACATGTAGATCCATCTAACTAAAATAATGCAATGACTATTTGATCTTTGTGATCCAACAAGCCCTTTATATGAAATGTCATTGTATCCATTTATCAAGTTGGGATCCTCCCACTAGACAAACGTTTATGTAAATCTAGTATCGTTTTATTTGATCACCAAAATTATAAACGAGGGCCTCTATAGGAGGTTCATATGATGATTTCAATTTGAGTGTATAACCTTTGTTTCAATCTCTAGTTATTTGAAAATAATTTCTCCATCTATTGGATGATCACATATTATATTATATTATACACATACAATCTTATCATAAAAAAATCCAATCAAACAATTAGAACTACGCGACCCTCCTATAGAAAATCCGTTGCATTACTAGCACGAGGCAAACATGTTACTTTACTTGTGGATTGACCAAAGGAGACCACGTATTTTTATTTAAATAAACACCCCCTCACATTCAATATTTTTAAAGTAATGGATTTTAATTTTATATAATTACCAAATGTTCACATTAATTAAATTAACATACAATTCAATTATTACAATTTTTCCATCCTGAAAAATTTAGTACAAAAGAAATTAATCAAGAAAAAATCTATGTTCAATAATATGCATCATATTCATAATATTACGATCGATGTTATAAACAAATCTACATGTCATGATGTCTAGATTGATAATATTTTAGACAATATTTTAAAGCATTCATAAAATAATAAATTAACAATTATTAGTGGCCCAAAAAACTCAAGAATTATATTTAAAACTAATTGGACCCAAGCCCAATATTTAATCTAAATCTTTAGCCCAAAAAATCTTCGAGAATCCAATAGTAGCAACCCAAACAGCAATATGACTTTGCCACTGTACCCAAAAAAATTAATTATTTTCGAACCCGACTTATCGAAATCTGCTTCAGTCCATACAAAAACAAACTCAAATCAAAGTCGAAAAATCTGGGACACCAAATATAGTAAATTGCTGCCCGAGCAGCAACAGCTTCTGCCGCATTTGACGCAGCTGTTTGATGTGCCAAACGCAACAAGCTGCTGCCGGCAGCCAAAAATAAAAAATAAAAAAAAAAAATATATATATATATATATATATATATAAAGCGTTTTTGATAATATGTGTTTTTGGAGTAATTTAGTACCATCCTAATATAGCGTTTGTTTTGAAGACACACAAAAATAAAAAAAAAAAAAAAAAAATATATATATATATATATATATGTGTGTGTGTCTTCAATCTTCAATCAATTTACAAGATTCAACAATTACAAGAATTACATAATTTCTATGTCTCGTAGGCTTACAATTTTGAATCTAATTGAAACGAAAATTAAATCAACATGATGGAATCGTAATCCACCTATCTTGTTATATGTTGGAAATAACGAATTACAATCAAGAACTTGCTACAAATAATTTGTTCACATTTTAAAACAATCCAATCATTCAATCAACATATAATAAATTATTTCTAGATATCGCTTGACTAGAACATTTAATCAAGAATCAGAAAAAACAAACACGTGAATGATATAGATTGCTCTGATACCAGTTGTTGGAATGTGGAAGCGAAATTATCCAAAAATGAAAAATTTCTTTAAGTCATTAAATAAGATCGTCTAGATGTTTACATGTATGTTATATCAAGAATTATGGATTCAAATATTTACCTCAATTAGATGGTTAATTCTTGAATTAATTGTGGATCACGAACTTCCAAATTTGTGGATCACGAACTTCCAGCCTTTTTAATTACAAGAATTTGATGCGTCCATCAATTTCAACAATTACAAGATTTACACAATTCCTATATCTTATAAGCTCACAAATTTGAATCTAATTAAAACGAAAATGAAATCAACATGATGGAGTCGTAATCCACCTATCTTGTTATAAACTGGAAATAACGAATTACAATCAAGAACTAGACACAAATAATTAGTTCACAATTTAAAATAATCCAATCATTGAATCAACATATAGTAAATTATTCTTAGACATCACTCGATTAGAAAACATGCTTTCAAGATTCAGAAATAACAAACACGTGAATGATATAGATTGTTCTGATATCAGTTGTTGAAATGCGGAAGCGAAATTGTCCAGAAAATAAAATTTTATTTAATTCATTAAACAAGAGCGTCTAGATATTCACGTATATGTTATATCAAGAATAAGAGATTCAAATATTTACTTAAATTCGATGGTTAATTTTTGAATTAGTTTTGAATCACGAACTTCCATTATTTTTGGATCACGAGTTTCCAACATTTTTTAATTAGAAGAACTTGATGCTCTAAACCTTCAAATCTTTCTCCAAAGTCAAGACTACATCGATGGGTGGACGCATTTTTTCTCCAAATTTAAATATTATGGAATTATGTATTATGATAGGTTCATCTAGTCCTTATTTATAGTGATAAAGATGTTACAATTCATGTACAATAAGAATTTCACATTCAAATAGAAATTTTAATTAAAATCCAAATATGAGTCTTAATTAAAGTCAACATCCAATTATTTTACACTTAATTATATGTGTAGCCCTAGAACTTCAATTACAATTATAATTAAGTTTATGACTTTTATAACAATTACAAATAAGTACAAAACCTTATTGTAATTACAATTAAGTCCAAAACTATTTTAATTACCAAAATTAAGTTCCAATACTTTATAGAGTTACCATATATTATTCAAGTTCCAATAATTAGATCTTGTCTAGTCGATCATAGACCACTCAATCTAATTATTAGTCTTTATTTTTTCATTAAAGACAAAAGACTACACTATCAGAATATATAAAATAACAAAAGCTAAAAAAATTGTAATACTTTTCTCTGACCTGTCGTACATGTATTTTATTCCTGTCCGAAATTCAATAATTAGGTACAAGCGTAAATTATCGTTTTCCCTCTCTAATTATACTCACTAATGTAATATTTTCTTCAACGATCTTGTGAACATATCACAATTGTCGAAATTTAGCTGTCGCTAAATACTAAGCTCAGATTTTAACCGTTCAACAGAAAATACTTAAATAATCACTCTATTCATTTTTCAGGGTGACAGTTCCCGATACGAATTCATGTTCTTTATTTCTCTCATTCTTAAGTTCCCAACTCTTCGAGATATTTGACCAATCAAATTGATCTCACCAATTGATAAATCAAAGAACTATTAAAATTACGAGAAGATATATAAAAAACCATGTCAAGGGATTTAGATGAAATATACGGCGATTAAGTGGAATTTAATTCTCTGCCGATTATGCTATAGAATTAAACTCGAATAGTGAATTGGTCAAAACTACAACATTCCAATACAAGGTGTCAACCATTATACATTGGTTGTGAACAAATTATTTATGATCAAAATATAAATATTGTCATACTGTACTTCTCAACGCAAGTACTGAATTTATATTATTATAAGTGATCATAGACACTTTAATTCGCATGTTCAATAATAAATAAATAAAATCAATTTTATTTATCACAAATTATTATTTTACCATAGCAAAGTATACTATAGGGCACACAATCCAACACTCTACGCGTAGAGGTTATCATTCTTAAGTTGTGGATCCTAGTGTTATTGTCAATATGCAGTACCATTACGCGAATCGATCTCTGTTAGGTTTGTCTTACAAATGAGTGAGTTGTGATTAGGGTTTTGTATCGCCATAAAAAGAGAGGGAGAGAGAGAGGTTAGAGAAAATATGCTACCCGATTTTTTCTCTTATAAACTTTTTTTAATCATGGTGAATTACTACAGCAATAAACGGGGACTATTCTCACTTTGAACCGAACTTCTATAAATTTTGCATATTCTTTTATATCTTTATTTTTTTATTGGCGATTAAATAGAATTAGAGTTTTAAATTCTCAAAACATCAGTGTATTAAAGTCATCGGTCGCAAAACCTATACTACCATCTATTCTATTTTTAGCATGAATTGCTGGTGGGCTTTTTGATATGGAGATGATGAACTTTTCATTTTTCTCTGAAGCTGTACACTGGAAAACTTCAACGACACAATTAGTGTTGAACAACACTCGCGATTTCAAGAGCACAATTAGTAATTTTCACAATTCAAAATCTCTTCCCATGTTTACACGTGAAGACCACAATATACCCTATTTATGTAGCTTGGATGACCAAGTATTTTTTTTTTTCAAATTTACCTTCTAATAAGATGGTTTAGGCAAATTTAGTAGTGAGGATAAATTAGATATATAACACCGGACATTTCATTACCATGTACAACCTGCACTAAAATGCGATCTTTACTAAGAGTTATAGCACGAATCAAGATTTTTAAGTGTTAAACTCGGGATGGTGGATTAATTCATAGGCCTTACATATCAATTGACCCAAGGTTACAATTGGTGGCCCACGGAACCGAGACGAACTGAGAATCTCATATGTGATAATTAGGCGCGATTAGGGCTCGACCCATTTATATTTACTTGGCCCATATATTAACCCACCCTCATTTCCACTTATATGAGTGGACTTTGTCCACTACGAGAGACATGCCTCCTTTACTTCTTGATTGGGCGACTGTTCCTCTGTGATTCTTTGTGCTTTCTAGTTTCTACTCGCGCTTCCTCAACTGCTACTGACGTCTGTTGCAGACCTGAGCGACCGCGACCGCCCCGTTTGTGCCTTGGTTTCTCCTTTGTTTTGGCCGTTTTGTGCGGTAGCTCCCTGCCCGGTTTCTTGGTTGGTTGTGTGGCTAATTTCTTCGTGATTCTAGTGAGATTCTTGGGTTCAATCGTGTGTGGTGTTACCTTGTTGCCTTGTGTTGCTTAAATCTGAGCCCCGTTAATCCATTGTTGATTCTTAACGTGACTTTTCGATTGAAAAGTGTTATTCTTGCAATTTTGATGTCTTTGATTTGATTAGAGTTTAACTAACTTTGTCTTTGATTATATCTAATTGTTAGGAATCCATTTTACCACACTAAAAATTCTATTAACCCTGCCAATGAGAAGTAGTTGGAGAATATTGCATGAACTAACAAACCTTGTTGACAAAGAAATTGATATATTAGAATCAAGTTTCAACCATTTCATCTGAAAATTAATTAATATTTCAGTGATGATTGACATTCCATCAACATCATTTGAATGACCTAACCTATGAGTATAAGAGTAACATTGTTGCTCCCCAACAATTCCCTATCTCGGATACCAGTTGCTAAGATCGAGTTTCAACTATTTCATTTGAAAATCAACCGGTGTCTAATGATGCTAAACATTTTATGACATTTAACTACCATTTTCCGATACAAACAATTTGGTGTGTTTGTATCACCATTACCTTGCAATATTTGGATGAACTTGTTCATATCAATTATTAAGCAGCAAAAGGGATGGCAGATTGGCTAATGGCGTGAAGATCTCAGAATGGAAATTTTTGATTTGTCCACTGCCTCTAGTTTTATTTTATTTTACCAAGCACCATTATAAAACCTCATCAACTTGATTTCAAAAACTATCAGTGCAAACAAAAATTCTGAGTATAGAAGGGTGGCCATTTTTTTTTTTTTAAAAGTGATAGAATGGATAGATTTAGCCACTGTTAGTGTAAATTAAAATTAGAGTTTTAGTAGATTTTATAAAGATTGATGAATATGAGTGGTTCAAAAGTTGCGGTTTCCACGAAAAAATGTGATTAAATTAATTGTTAACTTAAGATTTTCTATCAAATTTTAATCTTCACCAAACTGAGACTTAATGACCACGTTCTTTTTCTCAATTTCAAAGTTTAATTCTAATGAGAGGGAAAAAAAAAACTTGCATGTATTATTTTCGTACAATCTACGTAATAGTAAACTACACAAATTACAAATTTTGCAATCTTCAATTTTATTGCTTGCACCGAATTTTCTTTGGGTTACATTATTATTTAGAGTAATGCTATATTAGATGGAAGAAAAATCTTGGTACAATGATCTTATACGATCATGACAGCTTATTTTAGATGACTGATGTGTATCATTTAAGTCCTAATAATATCTCTTAATTTTTCTTAAATTCACCACCCAAATAATTCCAGGTTCGTTGTCATTTAAGTAAATCGCATAATGCTATTCACAATGAAAATTACCTATAGTCATCATACGCACCATACATATGATAATTTGTTATTTAATACGTTAACATGATAATTTTTTATTACCTTATGTATCAAATAACAAAATGTCATATGTATGTCACGTAAGACGACTACCGATAATTTCAGCTTTAGGTTTTCGAACCAATAGAAATATAAAGTTTTCTGGACTCTTTCTTCATATTCATAATTGTATCACACATTAAAAAAATTGAATTAATTAAGTATTTAACCCAATTCAAATTCCTTGAGAAATGGTTAACTAGAAAACAAAACCCCCTCCGTTTCATACGCCTCTATCTCTACATCATAGAATTCCCCTATATCCTCTCCTACTATTTTTCAACCGCCGTTAATCTCTTCACATTCTCTCAATTTTTGGGAATAACTCCATTTCATTCTCTTCGATTTGGTTTTGGATATTCAAAAATCATTTTAAAATTCGTTCTAATGGCCTCTTCATTCGGAAATTACATTCAAATTCTCTCTCTAACTCTCCTTTTCACCGTCATTTTCACTGTAAAATCAGTAGTCGCCGTAGATCCGCCGGGATATTCTCCTTCCCCTTCCCCGCAACTGCCCGGTGACGAACTCTCCCAGTCTCCCGCTACTCCCTCGATATCCCCTTCCGTAGCAGATTCTTCTCCTCCAGCACCTCCGCCGCCAGATTTCTCCACTGCACCATCTCCGGCTACAGGCGAGAACTCTCCGTCTCCTTCACCGGCGCCGGCATCGGAGATTTCGAGCGATGTGAATCACGCTAACCAAGCCGATTTCGGTAACTTGGAGTCGCACGAGTCGTCTGGCAGGATGAAAAGCCGGCATAAGGCAGGGATTGCACTCGGAGTAATTGTGTTTGCATGCGTTTTTGGCATCGGCACTATTATATACAAGAAACGCCAGCAGAATATCCGCCGCTCGCAGAATGGGTACGCCGCTAGAAGAGAATTCTTGTAGACACGTGCATTTATAGGTTTCTACTTCTATATGTGTGCAATGTTTACTACTACTACTACTACAACACAGTCTCAGAGTCCTTTTTTTTTTAATTATTTGTTATTAATTTTCGTAGATTCATTATATTTGTTGACAACTTGCGAGGTGATTTGATTAATAATTCCTTTTCTAATGAAATGCGTAATCGTACATTTATCTTTTTGCAGATATTATTCAAACAATTAAATAAGGTCAATTATTTTAATGCTTATTGTTTTCGCATTCTCTTGTTCGAATTCGAATTGTCAATTTGATTTCCCAACTCGTGCAACAATAACAAGAACAAAATTTAGGATTGCTGTGTGAAGTCTAGCTCATTGGTATTTTAACGAAACATTAAAAGCAACTAAATTGAGAAATTATAGAAAGAAAATCACGTGGATTGAACCAGTGGCTGATCAAGGGATATAGGTGAGCTGGGAGCGATCGTTGACTCTTGACTATTGATTTTTGACGGTCAACAACCACAAGAACGAAATCGTCTATTAATATTTAATTAAATCATAATAAAAATTCTTCCATATATATATATATATGGAAGCTCCAATGCCAAATTTGTAAATCATTTATAATTTGAAATCAAAAAGCTCCAATGCCAATCAAAAACTAGTGCATGCTAAAGCAGACCTATAATGGATTATACTATCAAAGTAAAATGATGGCAAATCAAGAAACTTCACTTCTTGAAACATATCAAATGGGATGTTGATTTATACTTTTATAAAGACTCATATCTATGAGTATATAATGATATCTAGCAAAATGAACTATTCATTTCCAAGCTACGATTCAGAGAATTGTTTTAAGTTACCTAAGCTGAATAAGTTTGAGGATAAGTTCCATAAGCAGCACTTTGGGGCACCAAGGTAGGTACTTGTTGATGAGTATAATTTGTTCCATAACTAGACGCCATATGCAACCTAAAGAACCAAAAACAAAAAATAGGCCGCTACTATACAACACACACACAACCAGCCTTCATAAACCTCAGCAGCAGGCTCGTAGACCATTGTCATAAAACATAAATATTATTCATAAGTCATAAAACATTCTCAATGACAATGACATAAAAAATGAACTAAAAAAAACATGAGAGGTTCAAAAAGTGGCGGCTGCAGTAGGTAGTGGCGGAGGGTGGAGGCTCGGCGTCAACAGATCACAAGTCACCTGTCACCAGGCCGAAGGTTCAGCATCGATTGTGCAATCGGTGGAAGATAGAGCTTTTTGCTTTGATTGATTTTTGTAAATTTCATATGGACACAAGTAGCAACTTAATTGGAATCATATCAAGATAATGGGCCTAATTTAAAAAAGGAAAAGCCCCACAAGTTGAAATAAAATGCGGCTTCATTCATTTCCCCAGGCATGAGGCAACTACAACAATAGCGGGCTACATACAACGATTCTAACCTGTAAATTTCGGTGGATCCAGCATGGGCGGCTGTGCCAACTCAGGATCCGTCACAAGATTGATCGATACTAGCAAGACATGCATACTATTTTGCAATATATATATATATATATATATATTTTTTTTTTTAAGAAAAATGCAATATCACTAGTATGTGTCAGTCAAAGACTTAAAATATACCAAATTCTTAACATTATTCACCTGCAATCCCCAATAAATGCCTACCATTTTGCAATTTTACGGTTTTGCTGTAAAAGTGTGTACGCTTTGATTGAGCTGGATAACAATCTCAGATTACAATGACAATATTGTCCTCACCTCTCTTCAAAATCATAATCCAGTAAACAGTCCTCACGCTCTAACAGTGGTACTTCCAGCAGCAACAGCAGTACCAGAAGGATTCTTCAGTTAAACAGCGATGTTGGTGCCGGCGGAGGAGGCAGTACCAGACTACCAGTAGTAGTTACAGAAGCAGCAACTCGAGCATTCTTTTTGGGCTTCTTCACCGAGACAGTGCCGGTGGAGGAGGCAGTACAAGTATTAGTCACAGAAGTAGCGGTTCCAACCTTCTTTGGCTTCTTCACTAAAACGGCGAAGGAGGAGGCCGAATTGGAGGCGTTTTGAGTGTGGAGAGAGGTGATATGGCATTCGTTCCAGTCGATATCTTTGAGGTCCTTTATCACTTCCTTCAGAGCGAGGCAGCCGCACGGGAATATGCCATCGTCTTGTAAGGTAGAGCGGCTGAGGTTCATCAGCTGTATTCTGCTCACCACTTCCATCAAATTCTTCTGAATTAACAAATCAATCAATCAAATATTAATATAACGATTTCTCAGATAAAAAGTAAAAGGAAATTCGGAAAATAAGTAATATCGGAAATGAAATTGGATTTTAATCTTTGAATTATTGAATCTGACCTTTTGACACCGCATCTTGTTGAAGCCATGCATGCCTAGGATCTGTAAAATTAAAGCAACAAACCTAATTAACCGAAAACTTGGAAGCAATTTTCATTCACGCTATCAATTTCAATAAAGTAACAGCACAAAAATTTTACCAAAAATGACGAAAGTTCAGAATGAACTGCTTAAATTTAGAACAATAGTTTCGCGCGGGGTCAGAGGACCTGGTTGAGTTGGCAGACGGTGAGATCGACGAGATTTTTGTGACCGTCAACGAGATCGAGGTACTCTTCCATTGCTAGCATTTGTTTTTGCTTCTTTGTAAATGTCCCTTCCACCATTTCCATATCTTCTCTCGAGTTGGCTTTCCTTCTCATGTGAATTCTGCTTTTCAATGACATTATTTTTAATGGAAAATGTCATTTATTTATCCAAATTTTGAGATCTTGATTATCAATTTTTTTCCATGAAAAATATTTTTCAATTTTTAATCATGCAACTATATTTTCATCAAAAGTAAGGAAAATATTTTCTTTAGAGACGGATGATTTTTATTTTTCAGGTAATTCACAGTCTCCACCTCTCTCTCGTCTATCCACTTTCTCTAATCTACCAACTAATAAAAAATGGACGAATATTATATTTTATATGCTCAAAAATAAATCAATTAAACTCATTTAATTAATAATTTTCATACAAATAAATCGTAAGCAATTAAATCACGTACAATTTATTTTCTTTTCATGTAATTTCTATACTCACAATGAAACACATCCTAACAATTTGAAACCTTGAATGAACGCAAAATGCATCGCTTGCCTGCTGCTTAAGCACTGTATATACACGCACACATTGTTAAACATACACGTATAACTATAAGTACACGGGCGCATGAATTTACTTTGTGTGACAAAATGAAGTCAGTCATGGGCCTTACCACATTGAGGGCCGGGGCCCATGAATCCAAATGAGGAAAATATCGTTATCTTCAAGTTTTGATTTAGACGTATTTTAAAGTGAAATCCAAAATAGTGAGTGGTTGATCAATTTCATTATCTCAATCATCTTCCATGCCATCCTTAGACGCGTAGGAGAATGTTTGGCTAAGCTTAAAAAGTTTCAACTTATAAGTAAGCTTTGAAGATTAAGATATGATAAAAATTCACATTAGTCATTTTTATTAAAAAGCTAAATGAATATGAAATACTTCCAGAAAAATAACAGCTCAACCGTGTACAATAAAAAAATATTCGATATTTGTTAAACTGAAAATGACTTGAACGCGATTAAAGAAAGCGTGTTCGTTTAGCGTTCAGTTCATTCAGTTCCATGCACCAGAATATGTCCATCGACTTACACATGAGCAACCGAGCTTTCATTGTTAATAAAGAAACTGATTCGAGGTGGAATCCAAGCAACAAAAATTTCATTTTTCTTACAAATTGGAAACCTGCCAAATAAACACATTCACTAAAGAATTGATTAGAAATTACCATATCATTATGATATATATTTCTCTTGTTGCTCTTGAAGGAGCCTAGCAGAAGATTTGGCATCCAGATAAAGAGTACCGACTTCTTCCAGATCCGCCTGCAAAAAACGATACAAGCTGAGTAAACATTCTCCTATCAAATACCTATTACAATTCTTCACACACTTGTATCTATATAGCTACCTTGCAAATTTCATCGCGACCATTCATTTTAGCAACTATGCTGGCTGGTGATAACAGCTGGACTGCATGCCTGATGTAAAATGCGAAATGGATACATATAAGAAAGCCACAAGAGGGGCAGTAATTAAAAATTATTTGTAAGGAATTAAAAAACCTCAAGGATGCTTGCTGTCCAATCTCTCCAAGATAAGCCAGACTTTCCTCGTCTATCTGCAGTTCCTCGACTTGTGCTCTGATAGCTAATATCTGCCATTGCATCAACAAAAACATTTACTGAATAGCAGTTGTGGAGAAGAGGCTTTGAGGTTGCTATTAAAATAGCATGCAATGAATATGCAACAGAATGAATTTCTCTATACCTGTATCATTTCAGCTGGACCATAGGTTTCTGTTCTTATTATAACCAACCGATCTAGTAAGTCGACTGGTATGCCATGAGGACTACTTGTGTCTGTTCCTCTGCAAAGTAATGTTTTGTCTTTTAGCTTCTTAAGAGATAATGCCCCAGAAGTCATGTGCATACATGCAACTAAAGATGAGCAACTATAGTAGAATAATTAAATTTATCAGAGGAAAGACAGTTGCACACCATTCACTGGCTCATTCTGACAGGCAATAACGATATTTGAGTCAACAAACGGGGTTAGATGATACTAAGCCCCTATTTGGTTTACCTAAAAATTGATAAAAGTCAATGAAATGTGTATTTGAAAAGTTGATAAAAGTTGTAGGCCCCCATAAAATGTGTGGTTGAAAATGAGTTAGAAAATAAGGATAAACAGGCCGTAAGTTCGAGTATTTCAGTTTTGTTAAAGCTACGATTCGGAGTTACTAGATTTTAGAATGTATTTTCATATATATGTTTTCACCCCTTATTTTGTATGGAAACTGTAAATCATTGAAAAGGAAAAGTAGAAAAGAATAGGGCAATAATGGAGCAAGTTCCGAACTAATTAAGCTATCACCCACTAGGCAATGTTAATGGTTTCTGTACAAGTGGACTCATATTTTTGGTAGAAAACTTAAGCAGAAAATTGACCCTTCATGCTGATTTAGAGTTTTATTTTCATATAAACCTATATACCAATGAAGATCATGTAATTTCAACATGTTATGACCAAATATCAAGTAATTCCACCATCGACAAGCATATATAAAATGTATTTAGTTTCTCGGTCATAAAACAAAATAAGTGCTAGTTTCAACATTCCCCAGAGGAAAACCAGTGAATAGTACTGAACAGAACAATATTTATTTGATGGTTCTATCTTTTTGAACAGAAAGTAATTATTATATTGTACAAAGCACAAAAACAGGAGTTCTGTTTTTACGATGTGTGGACTCATGCGATAGAACTGCTAAAATATTTTCTTTAAAAACTTGTGAAACATGCTTGGAGTCATTTTTGTGGAAACACTTCCAAATGGATTGTTACTGTTTCCAGTACAGTAGCAGAAGACCCTTTTCCAAGGGCAGGGATAAGAGATGCAGAAGCCATCAATGCGATTTGTCAATGTTTGAATGCAGAAAATTAGATTTTTTTGGCCTTTTATTTAAGTTCAGGAGTAGAGGAACTCTTGGTAATTTGTAATGTGCAGTAATTTTAGTCCATAAGCTTTCACTGTTACTTGAGTCTTAGGCAAACTCCGATTTGGTTTTAAAAATAATTTGTTAGCAGATTCCTAGTCCATCGTCTAAAAAACCCTTTTGAGGCTTACGCCTCACGTAAGGCTATTATAAAATGCCTCAAAGCCAGCCCCTTGAGTGCCATTGGTGAGGCTTCCAACTTGACCTACTGAGGTTTATGCCTCAGAGTGGATGGTGAGTACTCACTTGTGTTGCCAGCATTGCAAGTGGAGGATGAGAAAAAAATTGATAGCGATGGAGGAAAATCGGGGAATCAAATAAATAATTCTCTTAAGGATTATATTATAGTAACAATATATACTTCTAGACCTAGTCAGAAACCTATTTCTTATATCATTCAGAGTCTATAACTAATCAGTCAGTCCTTGATTTCAATACACCCAAGACAGCCCTTCCCAAAAGTTACTGTTCAGCCACCAAAATTTTCTTTTCTTGACCTGATTCAAGCCTCTTACTTTTTACAGAACCATACTTCATTTGCATAACATAGAATTCCCTTATAAGTGTTGCAATAAATAAATAAGAAATAAAATCCAAAGATACGATGGTTTTATACTGCAATCTTCAACATTTTATACCAGCAGTTCACTGATTTCACTATGATATTGTTCATTTAATTCTNCACCAAAATTTTCTTTTCTTGACCTGATTCAAGCCTCTTACTTTTTACAGAACCATACTTCATTTGCATAACATAGAATTCCCTTATAAGTGTTGCAATAAATAAATAAGAAATAAAATCCAAAGATACGATGGTTTTATACTGCAATCTTCAACATTTTATACCAGCAGTTCACTGATTTCACTATGATATTGTTCATTTAATTCTCTTCTTTTTTTTTTTTTTT
>CAIGRP010004530.1:0-18490 GCA_903798385.1 Fraxinus cuspidata
GATTTAGGGCAATAATGTCTTTTTGTATACAAGAATATTTTAGTCATTTACAAATTGTATTATCCATTTTATATATATTTAGGCCTTTTAACTCAAAAACATTGAAGTTGGAATTTTTAAACAAATGTTTTGTTTGACTAGGCCTATTAAATGAATCCCTCAGATAGAGCATCCAGAGATTAAGGAATTAATCGTAAAGAGGTCAATCGAATTAGTAGCATCCAAAGAAGAAGAAATTAGCATGCAACCCTCCGACTTGATTGTTTGAAGTATATATGTTTGGATATGAGGATGAAGACAACTCATACTATTTTGAGAATGACAAGACTAAAGTTTAGAAGACAAGATGCAAATTGGTGCAAAGTGAACTTAAGCAAACCAAGCAAGACCTTCAAAACCATTTTCAAAGATATGTGAAGCGCTTGCACAAAAGTGAAACTTGAGATTATAACTCAAGAACTTAATAGGAAGTAATCTATTCTTCTAACCTTAATTCCTTAATTTTTGTTTTTTCATGACATATAAATAATAAGATTGCATTTAGTACTTAGGATTGCATTTAATTATTTTTTTTCTAAAAAAATAATTTTATTTATTTATTTATTTATTTATTTATTTATTTATTTATTTATTTATTGTTTTAAATCTTAACACCACAACCAAAAAAAAGAGAAATAAATAAATAAAAATTCGGTGTCGACTGTTGTCTACCAGAAAGTACTGTTTGCTGTGATCAACTGAGATTTGACCGCAGTCAAACATAAATTATTATTTTTTAAATCCTAAAAAAATGAAAAACTAAAAAACTGAAAAAAACTGTTTAGTTATCTTAAAATTTTAATAAGTTCTAACTTCAAATCTTCAAAATTCTCCTCCTCATTCACATATTTGACATCCAAATTCACACAATCACCAACTTATTTAATTTAATTAAGGTAGATGTAATAGGCAGTGGGCATGTTTGAATTATTCTCTGGTATCTTGAACATTATTGCTTATTAATTGTTTCTTGTTATCTCAATTTTAGGAAAATCAGCACCAAGAACAAGAGATTGCTTTTGAAGAAGGAAAAGAAAAGTAAGATTCTACAAGTTTCAAGGCCAATTCCATCGTCTAACACTTATTCATCGAGGCTAATATTTCTTTCTTTTATTTAATCTCTATGTTTTTGGGCTTTATATAGTACATTGAGGATCATGTAAGAATCAAGTTTGATGGTAGAAAATCTTTTCTTTTTAATTTAACTTGCATGATTAAATTGTTTGTGAATAATTTAGTTTAATTATGATTTAGAAAAAAATAAAAAAAAATTTACAATTTTATTTTGCACGCTTGTGTGTGACTTAACGTGAATAATGTGATTCATATTTAATGATAATATTTTATCTATCTAAGATCAAAATTTGAATAGGTTCATGATAGCTCTCGAATTTTTTTTTTATTATTACATGAATTCCATTATTTTATACTTGGTTTTGAACAAATTGGGCATGAATGCATTCTTGATTGAACTTATGTATAACTTTGAAATTAGTTGTGTAAATTAACTACCTTAAAATCTTTTAAAGCTGTAGTATGTATTTATTACATTAATTATCCCAGTTAGGACCATAATGAAAACTCTTTTAGAATAACTTTGGGAGTGATTAAATCCATCCAACACTTAACTCTTCTTTGATTCTTATTATTGGATAAAAAAGTGAAAAATATTTCACTAACCGTGGCACATAAGAAAAAATTTATTTACATTGTAGTGTGAAGTTAGTCTTAAGTAATTTGGTCCTATTCATTACCAATGTTTAGGAGATAATCTATTGGGACAGAATGTTGTCTATAGTGTAGAGTGAAATTACCATTGAAAACCAGAAAGATCCCAAAAGTAGAAGAAGGGAAAAAAGAAAAAAAAAGAAAAGTGAAACACATCAAAGTGTGTTGAGGCAGTTGCAAAACAACTTTATGATCATCGATTAGGGATTTGGAGAGTGGTTGGGTTGATGATGAAATAAGTCCAATATCACTTGTTTAGTTCATTTTCGGGAAATAATTTGAAAAAACAAGATGGTAATATGAGTAATGAGAGAATATATTGACATATTTGGGATTTGATTTTGTTTGGTATAAGACTTTAGAAGTTGAAATACATGACTTAACTCAAGTAGTATCGGCGAAATTGAGAATGTTTAACACACACACACACACACACACACACTCAAAAGATGAATATATAATACATGGAGTTTATGAAATAACTGTTAATTCGTGTGAATCTTGAACTTATTTAAATTTTGTGATTTAGCTATTCACTTCGAGAAAATATTAAATTATATATATTGAGTTGAATATATTTGTTTAGAGTATAATCAAGTTTTTAATTTGCTTTATTCGAGAATGAACGAATGTTTAAATTTGGAGGTGTTTTATAAGTGTAAATATTACATTTATCTTGGTAATCAAAAGTTGCATTTGAGAGTGAATATTTTGAGCTTGACATTTAATTTAATTGTTTATTGATTATTTTAAGAGAAAACTCAGTATTGGATGAGAACACGTGAAAATGAATGATAATTGCTAAAAAGAGTAAAGTTGGATATATTCTCGAGTTGGGGACTAACGAGTCACGTTTGGAAGTTGAAGGACCTTAATTGTAGTAACTAAGGACATAATTCTATTAAAAAGAAAAGATAGGGACCAAATTACCCAAGTGAAAGTATAAACTCAAGCAATTTTGGATATCATAATTGGACTAAAATTATGGTTCTCATCATCTTGAGACTGTATTTTAGACCTAAATCGAGGTATATGAATAGGAATCTAGCATTCAAATAAACATGAGAGGCTAGATATATAATCTTGAGGTAAAATTATATATCAAAGCACAGAATCCTCAATATTTGTATCTCAATTTGGAATTTGAAGGTTGAAGAATGCAATTAGTAGGTTGATTTACAATCATCCAAGAAGAGTTTGAAGATAGATTATTGTAAATTGGATGCCGAAAAACAACAGTAACTTGGGATTTGTTTAATCGTTTTGTTATTGAATTTAGATTATATAATTGGATAAATAATTTGTTGCTAGGATGAACTATATAACTTAAGTTAGTGTCTATTTAATTCAATTGATTTCATGCACCTTTGATTATATTTTAATTTCTTATTGAGTATTTAATTGACATTCGTTTGTTTGATCATCAATTGCTTGATTTAATGACAATGTAGAGAATAAGAGGAGATTTATTTATCTATTTTGTGCAATAAATGACATAGGTTTTATAAGAGATTTAGAAATAATTATAACTTAAAGCAATTATGATTGAATTATTAGAATTGAATGATTTCACACGTGTATGGATTTACATAGAGATATGGGGCCTGTTTGAGCCATATTTTTGGTGTAGAATGCATTTTAGAATAGTAGATTAATGGATAATGTGTTAATAAAAATGAAGAATTTTTTTATTACGTGTAATATTATTTTATTGAAAAATATGTGGTTAAAAAAAGAGTGAGAAAAATGTATTTAAAAAAAATGGGGATCAAATAAGGGCATAGTAAATTCAAGCATGTGAATTGGGTTTGTTTTGCTAAGAGGGATTACTAGCTTAAATTGATTAATTCGATTGTCAACACATATGAAAAATGTTCTGAATGAATTTGGATTGAATAAATGTTAATTGACCTATGCGAAATAGAAATTTCTAACCACTAATGCTCAAAAGTTCTCTATCAAATAGATCAATTAGATTAATTTAGTTTAACTTGGTGGACACATAAAATCCCAACCTGGACAGAGCGATTTGAAAGAGCAAAGATTTCGTCATTATATTAGTGGGGTAGGTTAAACCCCCAAGAGGGTGTATACCAAAGACAAAGACAGTCCAACCAAAGAACAAGGGCATGCCTTCACAGCTAAGAAGTGAAGCAAATGAGGAATCCACCCGAGAAGGGGCTTGTGTCTGATTACTTGTCACGATTCGTATACTTGTGAAATCACAAGATCAGAAGCTCTTGTTGATTCTATTTTCCATCGCTTCATTGCTAGTGAGCCCTTTGCATCACACGAAGCCGATATAGTTTTATCTCCATATGAGGAGGCTAGCCATTCAAGTCCACACTAAGCAAATATTCACATCGCAAGCCAAACATGTTGAAGGTACGTAAATATTTTCCAAAGTTTGGGTTTTGTAGTGACTTTAAACTTGGACTTTCAAGCATTTTGATTTACTTGAAGCATGAGGATGACTACATTAGGCTTCTCTTGGAACCTCATGGTATATTGAAGGTATAAATTTTATAAGCGTTTTGAAATGAACACATGTTTTCATCTGGAGCTTGAGACTCCTATTACTCTTATGTGGATTTCTTTCCATTTTACTACCCACTTGCATGCCAAAGTTTTCCATTTTCATTGGCTAAGACTTTATAGGTTTATGAGGCCACATTGGACTTGCGTCGACCTTGTGAAGATAGAGTTTGTCTTGAGGTGATTTTAGATCATAACTACTTGATAGGGTTTGGTTTGATCGCGGTAAGAACATTAGATGTTAACAGATTGTGATTTATGAAAAGCTACCTGTTTTCTGTTCTGACATACGAGACATTTTGCTGATCTGTGTAGGGTTGGGTCTCTCATGATCCCCTTGTTTCTCATGTCCCTCATTCCAGCCTACTGTTGCTCCTGCGTATATTACTGGTCGAGTTGGTAAGGTTAAGGGAAGGGAGGTTGCTTTCGAGACTTCTAAACATTGTGTCTCGATTACTAGTGTTACTTCTAGACAACAATTGGCTAGTTCTTCTGTCGCATCTATTGTAGCATCTATTCCGTTAGTGGTTCTCTCTGTTATTACTGCTCCACTTATTGGGTCTTCTCCTGAGCCTACACATGCCAGTGTTGGTACTTTAGTGGCTTGTGTTGAGGTCCTTGATAGGTGTGATTTTTAAACCTATACAGGTCGTCAAAAGTGGATATTTGGGAGTCAAATTGATAAGATTTCTACTTAATTTGGATAAGTATTGATTGTTACAGGATAAACTCGAGTTTAGATGTCTTTTGGTAAAATAAAAAAGTTAAAAAACGATCAAAGAAGGACAAAAAAGAAAGAATTATAAAACCTAGAAACTAAATTGCAAATGTTAAGGGTGTGTTTGAGCTACAATATGTTGGAAAAATGTATTTTGAAATAGTAGATTGATGAACAATATGTGGTTGAAAAAGAAGGAAAATTTATTGATGTGATGGAAAATATTATTTTATTGAAGAATATGTGGTTGACAATGAGTAGAAGAATGAAAATGAAATTTTTAATGTGAGTCAAAGATGGGCTAAAAAGTTGATTAGGACCAAGAAATGATGATTCAAAATTAGAGGATCAAATTGGATAAAGTTAGAAAATGAAGGACCAAAATTGCGTAATGATCTTTGTAGTTTAATTGAGAAAATAGTTTTGGGGCATTTATTATTTATTTATGGCACTTCAAGTCCTTCAGGGATTTTCGTGTATATGTCATTATCAAGTGAACCATATGGATAGATAGATACTACATCCATAAGGCACATTTCGAGCATTTGGATTCAGTCAAACTAATTAAAAATTTAAAAGTGATGGCGCTCATTGCGGAAAATATGTTTGTTCATAATCAATCACAAGTCTATGGGAGAAACCTTGGGCTACAAGTCAGTTTTTTTCTTGTAATTTCACTATTTTTGTTTCTTTTCAAAAATCAACTCGTATCATACACGGATTATATTTTCAGAAGTTTGAATTACATGTCCAAACACTTTTTGTTTCTCTTAGGAATTTAATTCTGCATGTATGGCTGCTTTTCATTTTTGCCAATAGTTTCTATGTTCATAGTCTTAATAGATTGTAGTTCACGATCCTTATTTTGTACAGTTTTGAGAGTCACGTTAAAGGTGAAAATGTTGTTTATCTCAATATTACTTCATTATCATAATTTATGAGATAACAAATAATTTATCGAAATCACATTAGACATTTGTGGTTCCATAGGAATTATTATGCGTATCTAATTGATCAATCTTTTCTGATATAGTTTCTTCAAAAGTTTGATTATTTCTCTATTGTACTATTATGAAAGTCATGACCTTTTATAAAAGTATCAAACATTTTATACTATTGCCTAGGTGCTTGTTTCAAACCATATAAAAAATTATTTAAAAGACACAATTATTGTTTTCTTTTAGTTCAAAACACTTAGGTTGAGACTTATAAATCTTTTCATCCATCATTTAGAAATAAAATTTTAACATCCAATTCTAATTCAAAATCCAATTGGGATACTAAAGATAAAAGAATAAGAATGTATATCTAAGACTATAGTAGAAAATATTTTCTTACTATACACTCAATCTGAGAGAAATCCTTCGCAACCAACCTAGCATTTACCTAAGACTATTTGTCTTTTTGTTTCAGCTTAATATTGTAAATCCATTTACAATCTATTTTTGTCCTTTGGGATTGTTAACCAAGGTCCAACTTTTATTTTTAAATAAAGAATTCATTTCATCCTTCATTGCTGCGAGCCAAAGGTTTGCATCTTTTGCACTAATAGCCTCTTCATACGAATGAGGCCCCTACCTCAAGAAAGTTTTGCACGGTATAAGCAGACCAAAATCTGCTTCATCAAACCTGGCTGGTATCCAAATTCTATCTCTAGCAAATTGATAGTCAGTTAAAGGATTTTCAGGCTAGATGTGTCATTTTGTTCAATATCTGAGTTTGTCCCCTCTCTTTGAGGCAGCACTACCTCAATTAGATTGACAATTTTCTAAGTTTGAATATAAATAAGTAAGATTCGGAACTATATAGGCTTTAACTTGACTTTCATTACTTATATATTGAATTTTCTCTTTTAAACAAGGCATCTCACTCCTCCTTGATTTCGAAGCCATGGTCTGTAACCTTTTACCCCCTTCTCCATAGCCCAGAAAAATGCCTTAGTAGATCTCGGCTCTAGCTTTCCTTCATTTTGATGTGCTTAGCACATCCAAAAAACTCTAAATTTAGAATAGTAAACAGGATGACCACTCTAAGCATAATCATGGGTTTTATACTATAGAGAGTTAGAAGGATGTAGTTTTTACAACTTCTCCCCAAAAAATTTATGGAAGACCAGAGCTAACTAATATATATTTAACCTTTTATGTAGGTAAATCCATCCATAATCATTGATGATTATGTTTCTATTGAGAAATTACCTACGGGACTTTTATTTTTGGTACGTATCGATGTAAAAAATTATGCCGATAAATACAATTACCATATTAGCCTTTAGCAATGAAAATATCCATAGATGAAACAACAGATTCTAGTAGTGACTCTGTAACGATTTATCTAAATCGAAAGGTATGTTATTAATGTAAACCATAAAAATATTGAAAAAAAATATTAATGGCATTTCTTAACGTTCAAGAACTATAGTTGGCGTGTAAACCGACTCATCAATATTGAATTTGCAGAGGACAATATTGAAGTTAAGGAAGTAGACAATGATGAGGCAGAGCTTTTGAGAACTCAAGAACATGAAACAGTTGGAAACTCTGACCTGAGGAGAAGAAGAATGTAGTAATGTTGGGATATGTCACCATCTCAAGGCACATGTTTCTAGTAGTGACCATGTAATGATTTATCGAAATTGAAAGGTATGCTATAATGTACACCGTAAAAACTTTGAATAAATATTAATGGCATTTCTTAACAATTGAGAATTGTAGTTGACGTGTAAACCAACTTGGCAATACTGAAGTTCCGGATTGAAAATATTGTATTTGTGCTGATCGACAATGATGAGGCATGGCTTCTGAGAATTCATGAAATTGAAAGCAGTTGGAAAATCCTTCCTGAGAAAAGAAGAGAAGATAGTAAAGTTGCCATATGTCACCATTTCGAGGCGAATGTTTCCAATGGTCTTTGGAGTTGGCTTGACCACTATATTGCTTCCAAAATCAATCACAGTTGGGAAGATAATGTATTCTCGCCACGACCTGCTGACCCCGTATAATTACACCATGGCACTGCTGATAGTGATGAATTATCGAAAAAAATAATTAAGTTACCGATAGACTATTAAAAAGTTATAATTTCATAGTTACCGACAACGGCTTTATTATTATTATTATTATTATTATTATTATTATTATTATTATTATTCAAATAAAGATATTTAAATAGCGACCAAACAATTAAAAACCGTTGGTAATTTTTATTGAACTAAGGTATCGCTAAAACCGTTGCAAATAATTGTTATAGAAATCCGTTGTTATTTTTGATGGAATTATACATGTAGATAAATCTGTTGGTAATCACCGACGATTACGTTGCTGTCAAGAAATTACCGACGAGACTTTTACCTTCCATATGTATTGACTTAAAGAATTCCATTGATAAGTAGGTACCGATGGAATATCTATCTTTCGAAACGAAAATATCAGTCACTAAAGCCGATGCTTCTAGTAATGACCATGTAATGATATAATGTACAATGTAAAACTTTGAATAAATATTAATGGCATTTCTTGTATATGTAGATAATTTGTCGGTATCATCGACGACATTTTGCTATTGAGAAATTATCGACGGGATTTTCACCTTTGGTAGGTACCGACGAAAATTTGTCTTGAAGTGTGGTTATCGACGAAATTTCATCGTTTTGCAATAAAAGTATCCACCACAGAAGTTATAGTTTCTAGCAGTGACCATATAACGATTTATTGAAATTGAAAGGTATGTTTTAATGTACACCGTAAAAACTTCAAAAAAATATTAATTGTATTTTTTGACGTTCCAGAATTGGAGTTGATGTGGAAACAATATTGAAGTTGTGGATGACAATATTGAAGTTCTTGAGGTCGACAAAAATGAGGCAGAGCTTCCAAGTAAAGAAATTGAAACCAGTTGGAATTCGAACCACATGAAAAGAAAAATTTAGTAACGTCGTATTACATCTCATTTACATAAATAATCATACACCCATCTATATAGAAACAATAATTGACCACTCGACCTAGATATATAATATTACACATTTTTTAACATGATAAAATGAATATAAACATCTTCACAATAAAATCCTTGTGTATTCTCGCCTGATCATGTACCTACCTTACCATTTCAAAATTTATATATAAACAATATAGGATCTCCAAAAATATAATACAATGGATGGTAAGACCAAAACAGCAGCCTACAAAATAACTCTACAGGTCGTCATCCATGTACATTAAACTTCAGAATCTCGTAAGAGCTTCATAGCTAGCCATGTCTTTTATGAAGTTTCACACTCACCTACAATGCAAAAACTACGTACGCAAACGCCCAATAAGTAAAAATCATGCATTCTATGCGTAATATGAGTATATGCCTCCATGTCATTTCTTTAAAACTTCATGCTAAAAAGTGCATCAAATTCAAATATTCGTCAAAGTTAATTCGAAATAGTTTCATTTGAAATATTTTTCTTTCATTTGGCCCTTGATCCACCTACTGTGCACTGATTAGACTTTTGCGCAATATCAATATTAATAATCAAATGACCAATATGATATCGACACAGTCGAGTGGACCATCCTCTTGCCCTAACAGCCCCTATGATCACCCAAGAAGTATCTCACGTGCTGCATTAATAATCATAATATTAAAAAAGGTACAGTCAAGTGGTGTACCCTCCTGTGATCACCAAAGGCACATCTCCTAGCTACTCTTGCAATCACCTAAAAATCTCACCCGCGATGCCAAAACATGTCACATAAGCATACCTCACATGCCTTGGTGTCCTAGTAAAGGTCAATAAAACATTTTACAATGTATTCATCTTTCCAATCACGTCTTGCATGCTAGATTTTTTAACGATGGACACATGTCACACATGTGCATGCAAATGCTTTTGAATGGCATACTCAATCAATATTTCAAAGCCACATGCTCAATTATCGTAACCATCATATGATATACAATGACCCTTATCAAGGTCATAAAAATTTTATAACAATACTTTTATAGAGAATATTTCACGATTACTATGTTATTGCATCATAGTTGTAAATGGATTTTTTACTTTCTTTTTGTCTTTGTGTGTAGCTTTCTACAAAGTATGATTCAAATCTCCTTTCCACTTAGGGCCGTAAACAACCTGTAGTACCATCCATTATTAAATATGGTCCTCAATTTCATAAGATTAACACACAATTCTCGTACTACCACCATAATTGTCGACATAATCTACATAACAATAGTTCTTCAATTAACTGGCCCTACAACTCTCTCTATTTTCAAGTTCAATGAATATAAACCTCATCTAATTGTATCACTAATGACCCAACCCTTATTCAAATCAATTGTCAAGAGGAAATTAGTGAAAATGTAAATGTTGGACTATGTGAAATTAGGAAATGGATAGAATCTGCCTTTAAATTTTATTGCTCTCCGGTTTAGTTTCATTCATCTTTTCACACCCTTAACTACATCCATTCATTTCCATATTTCTACCACAGTTCTGTAACATGTATGATCGAGAGATGTTGAAGCTGCATATTCATATAGTATTCGACTTGGTTTAATAAAAGTACTTTTCTTTGTTCAAGTGGGCTGGTTCGATTGACAGGTCCTGGTCATGACTAATTGGTTAAAATTTCCAAATTTAAAGTTCCTTTCAAAGTATTATTCAAAATCAAAGGCTAATTCCTCAAAATTCAACAACCATCAAATCTTTGTCCATATTGAGTTCATTCAATTTCTTGTAATCAATTACCCTTCTTTTTGGCATCATAAAAATCAACAACAACACCCCCAACATGATATAAAGCAAGTCTAGAGGTTCAAGATGTTATAAAATCCTCAAAAATTATAAAGACAAACCTCAAAACAGTGAACTAATTCAGCTGCCCAGAACTTCCAATTCCATATTTTTGTTTTCTACTTCTCTTTGGCTCTTTTGCTTTCTTTTTCACTTGGAATCGATTGGGGATGAGTTGAAGGAGTTAATATCTTATGTAGGAGATAGATATGAAGTCTTTAAGGAGCTCGAGTCGTGCATATGCTTAGGAATGAAGAAATTGGCTATAAAAGGACAAGTAGCATCAACCACATGAGGTGGTTTTGTAGTAAAGATCTGATTTTACACCCATCCTTGTAGTAGAAAATCAAGTATCTTTGACCTAGCTCAGTATGTCTACAACTTAACTTAATTGCTGTATGATCCTAAAATTATTTATAGAGTTAATTCCTTAACCATTCACTCGATTTCTTACCTGATTGAAGCCCGATTCTCGACGGGCTTCAATAATTCGCACTTCACTATTTATAGCTTCCTGTGAACATTATATTATTATACTGTGATCATGTGTCATGCCCCATGTCCCAAATATGTTAAAAACTAATTAGGGTCTAGGGTAACCATGATCAACCAAATTAAATGCATGTAACTTTATCGATAATGATTTCGACACGTTCAAGATTACAATTATTTAACAAATCAATATCCAATATCTAGATTAACCTAAATTTCTACCATAGCTCAATGTAAGATTCATCACCTAAGTCGTGGGTTCAAAGACTAACACCATATAGAGATCTTAAAACCTCAATGATCAAATGCACCATAATAAGAGAAAACAATTTTGAACTATTGATCCAAATGCAATGGATTGAAATAGAAAGTAATGCATGAAATATATTGGCTAAGTGTGTAAAGTGAGGTTTGGGGTATTACACGTCAATATGTCTGACTCAAGGCGTATGTTTCTATTGGTCTTTGGCTATGTCTTGCCACAATAGTGCTTTCCAGATCAATCACTATGGTGTATTCCCACAATCACTTGTTGACCCTAGATAATTACACCATGGCACTACCGATAATGATGGATTACCGAAAAAATATTTAAGTTACACAAGACTGTTAAAAAGTTATAATAGTCACCAGTGCTTTTTATTATTATTTTTCAAACAACGATATTTAAATACCACTAAACATAATATCAGGTCTACTAGTGTTAAAGTAAAGAGGAAATCTAAAAATACCTCGATATTTTGTTTATGTCTATGGAAGTACTTTGATCATATTATCCAATTTGATTGATGAACTCATTGGAGTATTCATTAGCTTCAACTCCTTTCAAACTTTTTTATGAACGTCCATAATGTACTTAGTTTGATTAATGAAGATTCAATCATTAGTTTGTTTGATTTTAAGCCCAAGGAAGAACTCGAGTTTCCCCATCATGTTCATTTCAAACTCATTGCTCATACTATTAGAAATTCTTCACAAAGGAAAATGTTAGTTGCCACAAAAATAATATCATCAATATAAATTTGCACAATTATCATGTCACACTTCTTGATTTTGATTAATAAAAAAAAATGTAGCATCTGCTTTTCCCATTTAAAAACCATTTGGAAGAAAAAATTGCTCAATATTTCATACCATGATCTAGGATTTGTTTTACCCATAAAGAGTTTTTCTTAGTTTGAAAACATTATCTGGATACTTGTAATTTTTGAAATCGATAAGTTGCATAATAAATACTTCTTGAATAAAACCAATTAAGAAATCACTTTTGACGTCCATTTGGTAAAAAATAAATCATTTATAACAAGTAAAAGTAAAAGTGTGCAAATTGATTCTAATCTAGTAACATGTACAAATGTTTCTTCAAAGTCTATGCTTTCTTCCTGATTGTAATCTTATACCACTAATGTAGCCTCGTTACGTGCAATTATACCATTTTCATCTTGTTTATTTCGAAAAACCCATTTCGTACAGATAACAGTTTGATCACTTGGTCTAGCAACTAAATCCCAACCATGACATTTTTCAAATTGATTTAGTTTTTCTTGACTATCTAGAATCCAAAATTCATCAAACTTGACTTCTTTGAAATTCTTTGGTTCAATTTGTGAATAAAAGCACAATTATTAAAATGATTTCTAGTAGAAACCTTAGTACTTACACCTTTTGATGGATCACCTTATAAGCTCTATTGTTTGAGAAGGGACAAACCTTCATTTCTTAGGTAGAGATGGATCACTTTGTACTTCAAGAGATTCTAATTCATCTTGTTGCATATTTGCTTCTTTCTCATGTTAATCTTCAAGATTTTTAAGATTTTCTTTATTTTGATTTTGGATGTTCACTTGTTCAAAAGGAATATCCAAACCTACATAATTATCACTACTTTTCTTTTTATCAAGAAGATTAGTTTCATCAAATATTACATGCATGGATTCTTCAATAACTAAAGTCCATTTATTAAAAACTAGATAAGCTTTGCTAGTAGATGAATATCCAAGAAAAATTATAATATAGGATGTCAAATAAAAAATTTTCAAGTTTTCTTTTGTGTTTAAGATAAAACATTTACAACCAAATATTTTAATGTAACCAATATTGAAAACTCTATTTTTCCAAAGTTCATATGAAGTTTTTTATTTTCTTTTGTCTAACGAAGACTCTATTAACAATATAGCAAGAGGTGTTAATGACTTCGGTCCAAAAATATTTTGGTAAACCATTTTCATTTAGCATAGTCCTGGTCATTTCTTGCAATGTGTGATTCTTTCTTTTTCATACACTAATTTGTTGATGAGTTCTATGAGCCAAAAAATTACATTTATAGTCATTAATTTTACAAAATCATCAAATGCAATATTGTCAAATTCTCCACCATGATCACTCCTAATGTAACAGTGTACCCCTTTTCATTTTGAACATTTTTGCAAAAATATTTAAATGCATTCAAAGCCTCATCTTTTAGGTTCAAAAATAGGACCAAGTAAATCTAGAAAAGTCATCTACAATGACGAAACCATAATGATTGTGACTTAAGCTTGCGGTTCTAAATGATCCAAAAAGATCCATGTGGAGAAATTATAAACTTTTTGAAGTTGAGATGTATTACCTAGTTTGAAAGGGTTGTTTACTTGTTTTCCAAATCGACAGGTATCATGCATTTTGTATTTCTCAAATTTCAAATCTGGCAAACTTTAATAAAGCAATTTTTGAAAATTTTTGAAAGTGGGTACATGTTAACACGACATAATCTTCTATGCTACAACCAAATATCGTCTTTAAAACTTTGTAAACATTTTATTTCACTTTCAAATTCAATGTTTACAACATAAACATCCTTATTTCGACTTCCTATAAGCATTACATCTTTATACGTTGCATCCTCAATTAAACATTTGGAAGATTTAACTTTTATATGATAACACCTTTATCATATAATTGACTAATGCTACACAAGTTAAATTTGAGGCTATCAACTAATGGAACATTTTTAATATAGGGAGATGCATAATTACCAATATTTCCAATGCCGATGATTTTTCCTTTGGTATTGTCCCCAAAAGTAACATAACCTCCATCATTTTCTTTTGAAGCTTGATAGTAACGTTTTATCTCCAGTCAAATGCTTTGAGCATCTACTATCCAAGAACCAATTGCTCTTAATTTTCCTTAGCACCTATAAGAAATAGTTTACTTTTTGATATTTGGTATCCATACAACTTTGGGTCCTTGATAGTTAATTGTAGTGGATTCTTGAAGCCACTTATGTTTGCTTTCAAGGTGTAAACTCTTTTTGATTAAACAATTAAAAGCTATATATCCATCTTTGTTACAAAAACTACATGTAACATTTGGAAGAGAAGAATTAGATGATTTAATAAAGAAATTTTTGAGAGATATTTGTTTTAAAAAAGTTTTGTACCCAATTCCTCCTTTATAGATAACACATTTTTGTTCACCAAGCATTAAGTCAAACTTTTTCTTGCCTTGAGTAAGCTTGTAGACAACTTAGTCAAATCTACAATCTTCACTTTTAAAGAAGAAATTTCTTTAATAAAATGATTGTGATCAACTTTTTTTTTTTTTTTTTAAGATCTTTTGTATTTCCAAAACGTTTCTTTACTTCAATTTTTAATAATAATTTTTTTTTTTTTTGTGATAATAGAGGGTTTTATAACAAGTTTTTCAGATTCTTCAAGAATTCCATCATATGAGATAGATAATTCATTAGATGAACAATTATCATTTGAATTTACCTCATTTTCAATGGCCATGAAACACATGTTGTAAAATTCCTCTTGATTCCTATTCTTTTCATGATTTTCATCATCACTCTTATCTGATACTGCTGTAGTGCTTTCTTTTTTGGTGGATCTCCTCTTGTTAGGACATTCGGTTCTCTTGTTAGCTGGTTTCACAATCATAGCAAACAATCTTTTCAGTTGTTTCTTTCCCCATTTCTTCTTTCTTTCGGAATTGTCGATTAGTGAAACCTCTCCATTTCTTAACTAGAAGAACTAAGTCACCAAGTTCTTCATTACTCATATTTATACATCGAAGAGCCTTCATCATTTGTTGATTTTAAAGAAAATTTGATGCTTGGGAGGCTCTTTTGTTTCCTCTTCTTTGCTTTTTCTTGTTTTCTCCTTCATTTCAACATGTTTTAGCATATATGTCATCAATGTTCTATAGAGCTCCTCCAATGAATAAGTGTTGACATCTTCATTGTTTTCTATCAACATCCTCAATGAGCTTCAATCCTCTAAGAGATACCTAAGCATTTTTACTCACAAGTTTACCATTAGTAAATTTTTTATCAAAGCCTTTAATAAAGTCATTAACATTATTGGAAAAATTATTAATCATATCGTTAATGAGTTCATATTGTTTCATAATTTTCAAAATCTTTAACCAAAAGATTTATGAACTGCAGATATATTGCATACTAGATTGATTGAGACTTAACCTTGCAAAACTTGATATTATACATGCACTAGAATTAAGTGGGACAGCGTGATGCTATGAGTTAATTCATATAATTGATACGGTGATATAGTTGGTCATAAATGCTTTATCCAAACCATACTAAAATCCTTATCATTAAATTAAGTTGGACATTGTGATGCTACGAGTTGATTCATATAATTGATAGGTTGATATAGTAGGACATAAATGCTTTACCAAATCGTACTAAATTACTTATTATTCGACCAAATTTAGCATAGTTTTGGGTGATTTTGCTGTTGTAAGAAGATACGATATGGATAGGGATTCCACGTGTGAAAACTTATGTGTGGATTGTCTTAGATTAACGAGATAAAATTAGGCAAAAATCTTAAGTTAGAGGTTGGTTTGCTTGAATAGGTATTTGATAAGGGGCATTGCACTAATGAAGGCATAAATTTAAAAAATGTGAAAATTCTATTTGAGGCCTTTTTGACTTGGGTTATTAAGTCTGTAAGGGTGTTTAAAACTTGGTGCCCCAAAGTCATCTGATTTGGGAGTCATCGGTCTTAAAGCCTGTTATATGAGTCATTTCTTGATTGATCAATGTGCTTGTGATTTACTTAATTTGAAAGTACTTTTCAGAAGAAAAAATAAAAAACAATTCACCCTCCTCTTGGTTAGTAATTCTTGGACTATCAATTGATATCAGAGAAAGGTGCTCACTTTGATATTAAGATTTTACAATCTTGAGTAATAGCTGACCACAATCTTTAAAATTTTGATGGGCATTCTATAAATTGTTCTCCTTCCTTTTGATGGCTCTCATTACGCTATTGTAAGGCTAGAATGATCATATATGTGTAATTAATAGATATAATAGTCGAGAGGTTACTGAATTTGGTCCTTATGAGCCTACAAAAGGTATTAAGGTTGATGGTAAATCAGATCAAGCCATTTCAAAACCTAGAGAGTATGATGAAGAAGATAAACAAAAATTATCTTTAAATTCTAGAGCCAAAAATTTATTGTATTGTACATTAGATAAAAAATGAATTTAATCATATTAGCACTTGTGATTCCACTTATTAGCACACTAAAACTCAAATTTAATCATTATTGTCGGCCAGACTATCTAACCCACACAAGCACACAACCTAAACAAGAAAAAAAATACATATATTTTTTATTTTATATATTTATTTATTAAGATTTTTTTTTTGTGTTGAAAATTTTGAATTTTTTTCAATTTTTTTTTATTTTTTTGTATTTTTCTATTATATACTAAAGCAATAACGAAAAACAAGCACACAAATACTCGAAAACACACGAAAAGTAAAAATTCAAAATGTTTTCCACCCCCAAACTTAAAACCGACATTTCCTCAATGTCATAAAATATAAATAAGAATATAAGGGGACATGGAAGAAAAGGAAGAAGGTACTCTCCAAATTTTTCTGTTGAAGGTATGAGACATTATGTGTGACGGTTAGACAATTTTCTTTATCATGCTTTCTTCTTGGTTTGTGTTGGTTTGAGTATTTTATGACGTCATGTTCCTGCACATAGCAGTCAAATCACACAATAAATATTAAATAACCTAGAACATGTGTTACTTAGCCCAAACACTCGAAACAACCAACAATAAATGCAATGGCCTAAGGGAAAACATGATAGGATGGTGATGCCCTATAAATTGAAACATGCCTAGAACTAATGCAACCTATTGATAAAAAATAAAACTATATGCAATGCAATACGAAAAACGAAATAAATAAAAGAATTAAGAAATTGGGTTACCTCCTAATAAGCGCTTAATTTATAATCTTCAGCTAGACTTGGTAGTTTGATCATTTCGGGTTGTAGAGTTGGGTGAATGAGTTCTCTTTATCAAAATTGCCACCCTAATATGCTTTCAAACGCTGCCCATTTACCTTGAAGTTGCCATTTTGTTTATAAGTTACCTCAACTGCTCCATGTGGAAAGACTTGAACAACTGTNATGTGGAAAGACTTGAACAACTGTGAATGGTCCAGACCATCTAGAACTTAGTTTCCCAAGGAAAAGTTTCAACCTAGAATTGTACAGTCTCTTTGTCCTTTCCATATAAAGTTTTGCATTCTCAAAAGTATCCATCCGGAATTCATCTAATTCATTTAGCTGTTGTATCCTCTTTTCTCTAGCCGCTTTCATGTTCATGTTTAGCTGCTTTACTGCCAAATACGCTTGATGCTCCAACTCCACTGGAAAGCGACAAGCTTTCCCAAACACAAGGCGATATGGTAACATCTCGATTGGTATTTTGTAAGCAGTCTGGTATGTCCACAATGCATCATCACGCTTCATTGACCAATCAGTCATTGAGCTATTAACAGTCATCTCCAGTATTCTCTTCAACTCTCTATTTGACACTTCCAACTGGCCACTTGTTTTGGGGATGATAAGGTGTAGCAACCTGATGTTTTACCCTATATTTTGCCAATACTGACTCTAGAAGCCGGTTGCAGAGTGTTTGTCCCCATCACTAATAATGGTTTTAGGGGTGCCAAACAGCAAGAATATGTTTTTCTTCAAAAAATTGACAACTACTCGAGCATCATTAGTTGGTGCTCCTACTACTTCTACCTATTTCAACACATGGTCACCAAAACATACTGATTGTTGTAAGAGGATGTGAACGGTCCCATAAAATCTATCCCCCCAAACATTGAAGAGTTCACTTCGAGAATTGAATTCAAAGGCAT
>CAIGRP010004535.1:0-11894 GCA_903798385.1 Fraxinus cuspidata
TAATATTTGTACAAATGTGTTAAATCCGTATAAATTAGATACGAAAATTTTGGTAACACTTCGAATCCAAATATAAATATATATATATATATATATATATATATATATATAGTGGATTTGGGGCGTTACAGGTTGAAATAATGAAATTCCAAAGTCGTGACCTTACATACACAGCGCACTCATACTCAACTATCCCACACTTTAGTTGTTTTATATTCTGTCAATCCGAAAGTATAATTAGTGAAAGTTGAACTTCTGGGAATTAATGTTTCAATGAGTGATGATTTGTTCGTAAACTAAAATATTGATGTTGAGGTTCTGTTGTATATTAGTATCTTGTCTATATTCAACCACTATTTGATTCACAATTCTCATGCACTTAGGAAATGGTCTTATTTGGGTATCTTTGCACATTGCAGGTTGTTGCTGTTATATTTTGCTCGGCAGATTTTGTAGTTGGTAGCAGGATGGTTCAAGAGGAGGGATCGTCGTCTGTAAGTTCATCACCTCTGCATCTGGTTTCCATGATGTCTCTTTCACCCGGTTTAGGATCCCCATATCCTTGGCTCCGGGAAATGAGATCTGAGGATCGAGGTCTTTTTCTGATCCATCTTCTTATTGCCTGTGCTAATCATGTTGCTGCTGGTAATGTCGAGAATGCAAACATTGGACTTGAATATATTTCACATCTTGCATCACCCGATGGAGATACCATGCAGAGAATTGCGGCATACTTCATTGAAGCGCTTGCTGACCGTATTCTTAAAGGTTGGCCTGGACTGCACAAGGCCCTTAATTCCACCAAAATAACGTCGGTGACTGAGGAAATTCTTGTTCAGAAGTTGTTCTTCGAGTTCTGTCCCTTTCTAAAGCTTGCTTATGTGATCACAAACCAGGCGGTTCTTGAAGCTATGGAAGGGGAGAAGGTGGTTCACATTATTGACCTCCATTCTTTTGAGCCTGCACAATGGATTAGTCTTCTTCAGGTATTAAGTGAGCGCCCTGAAGGCCCGCCTCATATAAGAATTACAGGCATTAATGAACAGAAAGCGGTATTAGATCAAATGGCTCATCGATTGTGCCAGGAAGCTGAAAAATTAGACATCCCGTTTCAGTTTCATCCCATCGTTAGCAGATTAGAGAATCTTGACATCGAAACTTTACGTGTCAAGTCAGGAGAAGCTGTTGCTTTAAGTTCTGTATTTCAGCTACACCCTCTGTTAGCTGTTGATGATGAGATGCTACGGAGAAATTCATCCTTGGTGAATAAGAGTCCTAATGCTGTTCACTTTCAAAGAGTCTTACAGTTGAATCCACACACACTAGGTGACTTTCTTGATAAGGACGTGATTAATACACATGGTGCCAGTCCAGATTCTGAATCATCTTCGCCACTATCTTTGCCAATTCCACCAAAGATGGCAAGTTTTCTAAATGCCATTTCAGGTCTTTGCCCAAAGTTAATGGTGGTGACCGAACAAGAATCAAACCACAACGGGTTTAGTTTAATGGAGAGAATCATGGAAGCATTGAACTTTTATGCAGCACTGTTTGATGGCTTAGAGTCGACTGCACCAAGGGCATCCCTAGAGCGTCAAAAGATTGAGAAGATGCTATTCGGAGAGGAAATTAAGAATATTATATCTTGTGAGGGTCTCGATAGAAAGAAGAGGCACGAGAAGCTTGACAAATGGATTCCTCGGCTTGAGTTGGCTAGTTTTGCGAAGGTCCCCTTGAGCTACCATGTCATGTTGCAGGCAAGGAGATTGTTACAGAGTTATAACTATGATGGATATAAAATCAAAGTCGAAAATGGCTGTTTTATAATCTGCTGGCAAGATCAACCACTTTTCTCTGCTTCAGCATGGAGGTTTAGAAGGTACAGTTGATCAATATTAGCCTCGAAATCAGATGATTTTTGCATTTCGTTTTTCTTTTCTCCAATTTTCATTTTTGTATAAAGGATTTTAGTTTGCCGTTTCCTTCTCCAACTGCATAATGCTCATTGATGAAAGGATAGAAAAACTTTCATAATTGTACTATATGTCCATTCTTCAATTCAACAATGCACATGGATGTATCTAGCTAATAGCCTAATACGATTCCTCCCTAGAATGCTAACCGAACTTCCATTAAACTTACCCTCATTGAATACAATATACACAACCCTAAGTAGACTTCCATCATATTGAGAAGCCATAGCATACATTCCCTGAGCTCTTTCGACAAGGTTAGAGCCATGCTCAGGCATTTCAATCAGAAGGTCGTCTATCATCGCATTGCTGCCGAACAAAGGAAACTGTAAAATTGCAAGTTTACGCGGAGGAGAATCTATTAATTTTTAGAATGTAAAATTGCAATGTGAATTTTATTATTATTTATGTATAGAGCAATGGATATGGTCATTCATCGGAAGACTGGGTTTTCAGAAATTGTTGTGAATTTTTAGTGAAAATGTGAATTCTTTAGGATCTGACAAAGGCAACTCTTATGATGGACATCAAGCATGACAAGTATTTGCGATATAACTTGATGAGAAGAAAAATAGATGTGTTAAAGAGACCTTCGTGCTTCCATCCGAGTCATCGATTTGATCAATATGAAAGCAAGATATACTCAAGTACAAGTCAAATCAAATGCACCCAATTTACCAAAACAACAAAAGGGTTATACAGCATGTGCTACGTTCTTACATTTGAAGTTTGTTGTGAAAAATGTCCCCATCTTACATTTTTTTTGTTATTTATATCTTTCATTGTGAAAATCATCATTTTCATTCACTTTCTCGATAAAAAATTGTGAGATGACAAAATATATCGTTGAGAACAAAGTAGCCTTTCTCCTCAGGTGCAAGAAATTTTTTTTTTGCAAAATGAGTCCTCTTCAAATTGAAAGTTTTACATGCACAGAACCCGAAACCATCACTAAAACTCCTCCATTCCAAGATTCTAAAAAATGCGCACTCTTAATTTGTATGCCCTTATAATTGATTGATGTGAGAAGAAGGTGGATTTGCAGAATAGCACTGGCTGTCTCTCTGGTGCTGCCATCAAGACCAAGCATGGTGCTGGCCTCATTGTAGAACTGGTGCACAAAATCGGGTTGGTTCTATAGCATTGGGTAATACTGGCCCATCAAGTGTGTTCCCACCTGGTCAGCAGCGACATGCAGAAGAAAAGCAGTCGCCATTGAGAACAAATTAAACCCACACGAAAAACCCAATAATTCAGAAAATTTCACCCCTGATGGTTTGGTGAGGAGATATCGCATTTAGCGGTTTTGGCAGGAAGTGGATACGGCGAAGGTGATAATGGTGGTGGCTGACTGCAGAAGGGAAAAGAAGGATTCCTTTTATTTATATTTCTAATTTTCTAATTATTTATTTAGGATTTGCACTTCTTTATATATATACACATATAGGGAGAAGGTATATTCACCATTTTACAATTTTTATTAAGAAAATTGATGGGATTGGATGAAAAAGGATGATTTCCGCAATGAATAATGTAAATAGGGGTTGAAAATGCAAAAAATATGAGATAAACTTAGAAGCGTTCTGTGCTAATAACCTACAACAAAATGCCAAGTTCTATTTCAAATAAATTTTTGATCATTCTAAATCATAATGGATGCTATTTATGAATAAATAGTTTCTTGAATTAAAAGAGGGATTAAAGGAAAGCACATTCTGGCATACCATCTGTTGACATCCGATCTGTGACCCCATTAAACACAATTTGTTATATGCATTAAGCTCATGCTAAATTAAGGTCAGGTATTTGAGCTCAGCTCATATTGATGATCGTCGTTATTTGAGGAGACATAATGATTGGAGATTCCTTACATACTGTCAACATCCAATTATTCAATTACTTTTGGACAGGTTCATGTTAGCACCTCCTAATTCTACCAATCACATGTTATAGCTCCATTCCCTAGTTAGTTCATTAATTACTGGGGGCCACATGCAAGATAGATTCATGATGAACTACTGAAGCCGACCTTAGCAACCAATCAGGACAAGCCATAGGCACAAGTTCTCGGCTCGGTACTGTAGCTGATAAGATGGGAATGCTTCCTTATAAAAGAGAGGGCGATATTCTTAGGAAAGGGAGAGAAAAAAGACACGTAGTTTACTCTTGTAATTTACAAGTCGTTATCAATTAAAATCTCCGTTTATATATTAAGTTGGCTTGAATTTTGTTTATACATTCTTCGACGTCAACACCATCTAACATCTATTTCAGAACAGGAGTTAGCTTATGAAATTCAAATCTAAAAGTGCTTAAACAGTATGTTCGATATATTGCAAAGAATAAATTAGATAGGACTACAAATCGAAAAATTAAGTTCAAATCTTGGCACATAATGATCACTTAAAATAAATTGCAAATTTTTTTTTCTCATTCTTCTAATTATTAAAACACAAAATGAAAATAAAATTTTCACTTATTGTCACGGATGAATTTCCTGATTGTTAGTAGTCATCATGGAAACGAGTGTCATCGAAGGTGTCTTCACGACTACAGTTATAACACATAACTAAATACAACTTTATGTACTAATATGAAGCGTAGACAGATTTCGTTTTTCTGATATATAGTCATTATCAACGTACTTTCATTTCCTCTTAAATACTTGTGACATTGTATTGTTTTCTGAAATATAGCCCATGTTTGGTTCAGATTAAAATCTGATTTTAATCTAAGTCAAAGTCAAACAATCAATATTCACCACATTTTTCATGGGTTCCACAACATTTCAACCACACATTAATTAGGTGTTCCTATTTATAAGAGCATGTTTGCTTTGGATTAAATTCTGATTTTATTTTGAGTTAAAGTTAACCAATCAATATTAACCACACATTACAAAAATTTCTATCACAATCTACTAAAAATCTAATTTAAATCCCCACCAAACTTTTCTTGTTTTTCATCCAAAATGTAATGTCGATTCTTTAGTTACAAGTATAAGCTGTAGTCTCATTATCTTCTTTTGGCACAACATTCAGTTCATTGAAACATCATTGAAAGATCCAAAACAACTATATTCCTTAACAATAACAACGTACCATATTAGTTTCGACCTGTTTTATTAAGATCATATCACTCTCGTGAACACAGCATAGTGTTTTGGGATCCTTGAGTTAAGAACAGAAAAGTTACTTAAAGTTGCCGAAAACTAACACCAACGAACATTAACTCAAATAACATAAATACTTGAGAGATAAAACACACTACAATAAAGCAAAGCACATATCGTTATATTGATGTTGAAGAAACTAAAAACACCACACAATCTATTGTAATTGAACTTGCTCAAGGTAAATCACTTTGTAGTTTCCAGGTTCTCTTGGAAGATTGAACTTAACTATGTCAGATGAATACTTCTATGCCAGATGAATACTTCTATGCCGGCAGATATCTATAGTTAAACTGAGCTGCTTCTTCATATCACCTGCATTGCAAATGATAAAAGAATGTTATATGTGATATCAGTTGATATCAATTGAACTAGTTTTGTTTTAACTTTTTTTTTTCCTTAAAGACGAATACAAAATGATAGTTCACAGTTTCACCTGTAACTGGTTTCATCTGCATGCTTGGATTGGTCTAGCATGGCCTAATGCTGCTGAACTATGCGCCTGGTGAGTTTCACATGGCAATACTTTTTCGAAAGCTTCAACCAGCAATGCAACTTTTCTCTTGCGAGCTGGAGCGAGTGTTGTGACTGCTTGTCTGAGAGCATAGTCAAGCATCCATTCTTCTGAGTTTTTCCTTTCGTCCATCATCTGATGCTTAAGATCAACCTTTTCGGCCTCTGGATCAGGTTCAACTGGTAGAAAATTTGGTTCTCGTGGATTGAATTGTCTTGATTCGTCATAATCATCGACACGTCTCTTGCATCTGGTTCTTGCTTTTAGGTTTTTGCAGGTGTCAAATGAGTTATCTGATTCCGTTAATGTAGCCCTTGTCAAGCAGGCGTCTTTTGTTTCTGCCTTGGTTGAATTTGTTTGAACTATGTGATCTCCATTTTCAACCATATTGAGCTCAGGCATGCATAAACAAGACCCTTCCATGGGATCTATGGGAATCAATTCCCCGAAATTATCAGCTTCATTACAATGATTCACCAAGTGGTCCTGATATTCCACATTTATCGTCTGAGATTCCTCATCAGATGCTTTTATCCCAGTCAACTTTGCAGCATCAGATTGGTCTTTCACATCTACTCCATCGCCGTTATCAGAGCATGAAATTTCTGCCTGCATATTACAGTAAAGATCTGTTTCTGGATCTTCACAAATAGGAAGAACGCCTCCATCGAATGCCTCCCCGTCAAGTGGATATATGTTATCAGATTGGTACTCTTCTATAATACCAAGGCTGCCAACATCATGCTCGTACTTCTCATTCAGATTTCCGGTGCTGACACTATCAGGGACATCAGAACCCTCCTCCTCTTCATGAACTGAAGTTCCATCTTCTAACATCATGATGTTCTGTTTCTCTTCATCACTATCCTTGTCCGAAGACACGATATCATTCTTATCTTCTTTTGCTGCCTCCAGATTTCCAATTTCATCCGCAAAAAGAAAAGTAGTAGTCTCAATGTTGAAGTTATCCAGGTATTCATATGAACCTGTCGATTCAGAGCTACAGCTTTCTTCATCTGCTGGAATTTCTTCAAAGCAGCAGCTAACATTTTCATCTAGATTGAAAATGGCTTCTTCACGAATGATGCTATCAACTTCAGATGAATCAACTCCTTTCCAGTCACGTTCTTTTCTGCCTTTTAATGAATAATCACAATCACCATCATCAAGATAGAAAGCAGAGTATTCCCCTGCCTCCCAATCCATATCCGAAGCATCAGAACCAAGTTCATCTGATTGAACACTTTGTACGTTGTCTCTCGTGATCTCAGTCTGGACCCTCAAGCATCCAAGTTTTGCATCCTTTTCAGCCACAGAAGGTACGTTGATTTCCTCCACCGCTCCAATTTCTTCAGGAAAGACGGCAGCATCATCTCCATTTTGATCAAAATTTTCACCAGAATCGCTGTCAGTATTAAATTCTTCTTCCTTTTCATCACTTGCACTCTGATCAATCCCGGTTTGCTCACCACCATATTCCTTCTTTACACCATAGATTTCAACATAGAAATCCCCATCCTTTTCTTGAATCAGAGGGCTAATTTTTGAGCTATCCAATCCATCTCGACTTGGAAATTCCCTATCGATATTCACACCATCTCCAGCAGGCCTTGATCGCCTTGGGGATAGACACCCCAGCTTTAAGCCCCTTTGAGTCTTGATCATAAGCCTTCTCGCCGACAAGAACTTTTTCAAAGGAGGCACAGGAGCATGCTTATGACCATTTAAAGAGCAATAATTATACGGACAGACCTTCATTACAGAGGTCCCCTCTGATTCTGTTCCTCCAGGATTAAGACCGAGGTAACTGGGAAACTTGTAATCTTTCAAAGTTGATGAACATGTCGATCTTTTAACATCTAAATTTTCACACAACACAACCGGGGAACATTTATTTGCGGATGATCTTGAGGGTTTAAAGCTAGGAGTTTTTGTCAAAATCTTAGATAGCATTCTTGATGAACCTGAACTTTTTCTTCGTGAATATATACTCTCAGGGCTAGTTTTAGAACTTCTGGAAGAACTCACCTGGGATCTCTCCTTCCTAGCCTCAGAACTGCTGGTGGACTTCATGTAATTCGGCGTCGACATCTCCACTGCGGCGCCGCTTGGCTGCTTCTGCGGCGTTGCAACAGGTGGCGGAGGTTTTCCGGGCTGCCGCTCTTGCCTTCCCATATTGGGCAAACGAAATTTTTCAAAATCTTGACGCTTTATTGATCCTGACTTTTTCATTTTCTTCTTCAAATCTTTTCCTCGATTCTTCCCATCCTGTTGCTGCAATTGATCACCATCAGCTTGGAATCCAATTCCAAGCTTGTTGATCACCTTTCTTTGCACCATCTTCAAAGGAAGAACCTGGAACTCGAAGTTTTCAGAAGATTTCTTGATGGAGACTTCCAGCACTAAAAGAAAAGTGGGTTCCTTTCAGTTTTTGTCTTATCAGAGGAAAAATCCATTAAATATTTTTGAAAAAATGGAGATTCCAAGTTTTGGTGTTACTTTCGGACGAAGTGGGTGACTCTCTGATGGGAATTTGAACAAGGGTGTGTTCGATGGTGACTCAGTATTGATAAGAAATCCGGGCCCTTTTAAAAATTCTATCAATTGAATTATTAAGGAAATTTGTGTATATCATCTTATTTTTTATTGATTAAGGCATTGAATAATTAGTTATTTGGATTTCTCGTGTTATGGGATCACGGGTCAATTGAGGATAAGTAATGGAGTTGGTATATAAGAAAAATAGAAAAAGGAGAAAAAATTGACAAAGAGCTAATTGAATCGACTCTATGTCTTGTTTCGTTTAAGTAAACAGAAATTCACGAGAATCCATTTGTAAGGGTGTTCATGCCTGACACAATATAACCCGATACATTTACATTTCTAGTAAATCCGTAAAAGACAACTCATGTGTTTGAGGATGAAATTGTTTTGTTTCTAATATGATTTTAAATTATGTATCTTTTTAATAATATTTACAATTTGTTTAATTTATCCCTTGTTCGGTACAACTTAAAATCTAGATTTTAATCTAAGTCAAAGTCAACAATCAATTTTAACTACATAATTTATGAATTTCATAACTTTTCAACTATACATTTCATCAACTTCTATCAAAATCTGCTAAAAAATTGATTTAATCCCCATCAAATAAGGTAATAGTAAGTCGATAATATTTTAATTGCTGTGCTTTTTCATGCTTGTAAGGAATAGAGAATACTATTATTCTTCTTCTGTAAGTTTAAAAAAAGTTTAGGAAATGACATTTGATAATTGAAGTTGAAACTATTAATAAGGATTAGGTAAGTATTCACAAATATATGTGCACGTGAGTCGTTACCCTACACCTGTGTGAACTTAAAATCTATATCGTAGGTACAATAATTTTTCTTTTTTTTTTTATTTCACCTTGAAATCGACTAAGATAAGATTACCGACCTGCTAATACTTTACTTTTTATCACTTAAGTTAGACAGTGATCCCATGACAAATATAACCCGAAAAAGATAGATTGAAATTTTATTAGTTTAAATTTAATCACTAGTGATGTAAGACATCAATATTAAAAGTAATTTGGTATTAGTTCAAACAAAATGTTATGCTCTAAGTCTAATCTTTCTATTTTAGAAAATTTTTTACACTTCATTTATAAATTTGACTTGCACATGACCAATGTAAGGAAGATAATTTTCAAAACAATGATTCATATTAATTAAATAGATTAAGAGATTAATGGGGTATTATTTATTGAATAAAAATTAGAATATTATATTTTTGACCAATGGAGAAAGTGGGCCGGTCGTCCTTTGTGTAAAAGATTAGGAAAGTGGTCGGCCGGAAAGGGGCCGTTTGTAGGGCCCACAGGAGCGTATGATGCAGTAATCCATTAACGCTCCTTCTGCTTTGATCTTTCCCTAATAATAAAATGAAAGCACGGAACAACAATTCATTAAAATCGGCTACCTGTGGTCTTGCGAATTGTACTAAACTCACCGTGTTCACTTGAAAATGGAAACTCATAATTATTATATTCTTTTACGAACAAAAATATGAAGAAAAAATAAATTAAATATTATTCAAAATAATTAGATTATTAACCATTATAATATATGTAATTCGATCAAATACAATTTTTATTATAATATTAAATAAAGAACTCGCGCATTAGATATTTGTCTGAAAATAATAATAATAATAATAATAATAATAATAATAATAATAATAATAATAATAATGAAACATTACATTCGAATGTCAATTAACAAAAAATTAGATTAGGAATATAATATCGGCGAGTGACAACGATAATATGAATATTGTAATAAATTTACTTTATGACGTACGGAAATTTCATTACTAAACAAAGGAATGAAAATATATAAGTTAAATATTAAATATAGACAATTAAACTAGGAATACAATTCTCTGTTAAATAGCTTATATGTTAGTAATATTACAAATAAAATATTTTTAAAAAAATGTCTTAAAGTTACTCACATAATATTAAATATAAAAAAAATAGAAAATATTAAACTTCCATCACTTACGATAAGCTTCTCCATCAATAATCAATGGATAAATCATTATCATTAATTTTCGACGATATCACATACAATATTGTAATCAGATGCAACGATAATCAACGAAGATATCGCTATCAATTTACGAGTATTTATAATAATAAAATTGAATTTTCATTATTTATCTTCGTACTTTGTTTAGTGTTTAACATCGACCGACCATGGAATATGAAATATTTCGTACGTAACACCCATGGCTATAAATTAGTTGGCGGCTTAAATAAATTTAATTTTTTTCTTCTTCTTTCATTTTCTTTGCTTAGAGTTTAAGTATGTTATCAAAGCGGTGTTTATTTGACTTCTTTAGAGAATTCTAAAAAAATGAATTTTAATTCACTTTTATAAGTTTAATTAACAAAACGAAAAACCTAAATATATAGTGTCCAAATTCAACAATTTTTTTTTTCCAGAAAATGATTCTCAAACAAACATTTGATGGTTAATTTGATCATGAACTTCTGTAGTTGTTCAATATTTTACGCTAAACTTATCTTGATCGAAGAGAGGCACACACGATAAAATTTATTCAATATGTGCTCGATTGTCTTCTTCTTTTTAGAGAAAGATCCCGCATGTTCTTTCTTGTTGACTTAGGGCCTAATTTACGCTCAATGATATACGAAAGTTTAACAATTTTTGACGTCAACAAGAAGATGAAAATTAGGTATAACTTACCATTTCTTGACAGGAAAGTTTCAACTATAACCGTCGCATAATTTATCAATTATATCGTTCCTTGGTGGCCTTACATGTAGAAAATAATTAGGGCAGCAAAATTTGAAATTTTTGAAGAGCGTCTCCAGTCTGTTGTTCCCCATTTGATTGCCAGTGGCTCCAGAGGCATCCCTATAATACAATAATTCAATAAGTTTGCTCCCTATGCTTCAATCACTGCATATGCACATATGCTCTGAGGACAGAAAGATTGAGATAATAAATTCTAGTCTGTGTTGGATATAGATGGTATTTTGTTTTTGGTTCGAGTATTTTGAAAATTTAAATATATCGATTTTTGTTGGAAATTATAAACATAGAACCATTACTTACATGAAAAAAGAAGAAGAATTGGACTAGAACTAATCGATTCAAGTCCGATCTGATTCCTTTTTTTTTTTTTTTCCCAAATGGAACCAATGATTCTGGTTAGGTTTGGTTAAATTGTTTTATATATTTTGATGTTTAAAATATTGGGTAAGTTATCTTATTTAACTTTTATAGTTTACGTTTTAATGGATAAAATTCTCAATTATTTGAAAACATATGAATTTATATTAATTAAGATTTAATTGAGAGATTATAAAATTGGAACCGAATCAAAATTTGGTTTTGTATCTAGAATCAAAATTTAGTTCTATAGCTACAACTAGGAATTGAACCAAAATCGTTCGAATTCTCGATTCTCAAACCCTATACCAAATAGATTTCAACTAAAATTGATCCATATCGACTCATTTCAGGTAAAAATGCCCATTGATAGATAAAGATAGGTCGATCACTTGTTCTCAAAGATCAAAGATTTAAAAAAAAAATTGAAAACAAAAAGATAAAATCAATTAGGTTCAACGGCTCAACGTTACACTACCTAGTGGTTAACTAATCGAACAATATCGCTTTGCACCCTTATGTTTGGATTTAAAAAGATTGACATGTTTGAA
>CAIGRP010004538.1:0-25936 GCA_903798385.1 Fraxinus cuspidata
ATTTGTGATTGCTGCACAATTGGTTCATTTAATTGTTATATCCTGGAAGTGATTGTCCACAGAGGTCGCAGCAGTTATCTACGGACAATTTCGCTTTAGGATATCGTGTTGTCACGAGACTCGATCGGTCGATAAATTTTATTTCTGCACTTTACTGTATTGCAACTAGATTAAATTCTAACATACATGTTGATATATATGTTGAAATATGTGCATAAAAGTATTATGACTTTACCGTAATAAGATAAACGTTTCAAATGTTATTTAATAAATAATAGCGTTTTATTTATTTCTATGAAATAAAGTTGCATTATAGTTTGAGCATGTGTAATTGTATAAAGTGACTTAGCTTGATGCATGAAATAAAAAATATGGTGGCTAGTACATAAGACACTTTTTTATATATTGATCGATAAATTAATTGTCATCAACTATAGAATAAGAGGTTGATGCCCTATTCTATTAAGGTTATAATAGTTGCTACTATAACAATTGAGTTATGATGTTTGTTTTGACCGTGTCAAGATGATCTCGAGAATAGTGATTTGGAATATCCAGAAGTATATTGGACATTACTAGTTTGTATAAGAGTTTAATTTTAATATGTTGCCATAGAGAATAAAACTTTAATTTGAACGCTTTATATTTTACCTTAATTCGTAAGTACCATTCGTGAAATATCTGACGTTTGATGTGTTAATGAGATCTTAGGTCAAATATCTCAGCCATTTGGGATACGAAAGTAAGCGAATTAGTTGACCACTATATGCATTATAAATCTGCCATCGTTACAAAGGATAAAACAATCTACTTAAGTAATTCTTCTCTTAAGTTTTAATTTGAGCTCAATATTTGAGATGGTCAACTTATCATTGCGATTTGATCGATAAGAAAATGTTTAAGAAAATGTTAGTTTAAGTAAGAAAATAATTAGTAGGATAAAACAATCAATTTTGTCCAACACTAATTATTTAATGTCCGAGAAGAGTAATGTATTAATATACAGGCAATGGAGGCAAATTCAAGAAACTCAAAATTATTCAATCAAGTTGGAGATTCAAAATTCATAAAACTCAGAAAATTAATCACTTGGTCAATATTCCGTTTTAAACACCTATGTAATTATATATTTAAATATGCAACGTGATAATATAGAAAAGATCTTTGTTTTTGTTTTTCATGTTTTTTTTTTTTGGGACAAAAATTCCAACAATATATATGCTTATAAAAATGCCTAAAAACATTTATCTCATTTTTTAAGTGCTTATCTCACGTAAATGCTTTTACCTTACAAAAATTCTTAAATACATTTTTATTTAATTCATCGAATAAAAATTCTAATTTCCAGAAACAGAAATAAAAGTAAGATATATCTCATTTTTGAACGACTAAATGAAAATTTAAATTCGTATATCCAGTATTACAGCATATAAAATTCATGCATTCAAGTATTACTTACCAATGTAAGGACTTGTATTGAAACACATTTGAACCTAAATTTTCAAACGAAATTGATTAAAACTTGTATATATTAGGTGAGATGAATCCCAGATAAATTGACCATCTTACACTTTTGTTACAAGTTCTAAAATGTAACTTACGAGCTAAAAATGTATTCCAGAAATTTTCTTAATAGAAAAACTTAAAAGGATTTAAAATTTATCTACTGTTGGCAGATCTCTAATTACATATTACTATGGTTTGAAGTTCCAAAGGAAGGAGTTATGGGAAAAAAGTCCCTCCGCATTTGTGTCATGCTCATCGTCATCGTCATTGTCGTCATGGACAAAATTTGGTTGCAAATATATATTATCTTGAAAATTGTCTGCAAATAAGCTAAAATCTGAAATATTTTCAGCCGCATCTGCATCTAAGTTGTCCAGGAATGACCAATCCATTGACTCCATTGGAGCCATTGCTCCGTCTGAATTCCACGAAGATGTGCCCTCTAATTCCGTTATTGTTTCAGATTGAGTTTCTGTAGAAGAGAGAATAATAAATTACTCTTCTGAAAGACAATGTAAGTTTTTAAAACGAAATGGCGTGAGGTGATTGGAGAGAAAATATAAGTTTTTGGTTCAAATATTATTTCTATTCATTTATGAAAATTGTGCATCATATTAGATTGTTGGGAAACAAAGACAAAAAACGTGAAAAGCAACATAGCCCCTGTTTGGGCTCCATTATTTCACATTTTATGAGGAGAATAGTAATTTTTTAGAAAATGTATGGTTGAAAAAGAAGGAAAAGTTTTTAGATTTATACGTAAATAATAATGTATTATTGAAAAATGTGTGGTCGATAAGAAAAGAGAGAAAAATAAATTTTAATTTAATGGGGACTAAACAAGGGCATAATATGTTTGGACATATGGAACCCTATTTATTTTGTTAAAAAGTAGAGTGTTGTAAAAAAAATTCTAATTTATTTTTATTATTTACATTAATTCAAACTTTGTTAATTGATAATACAAGACGACAACTATGTTATATTTTTAGTCGAAGCTGAAAATGTGTTAATTCTTGGTTGACCACAACAAATGTCAAATCCTAATCCAAGTTGCAAAATATTTTGGTCTAAGTTTTCCAAAAACTTACAATAAAGTTTACGAATTTAATCTATATATATATATATATATATATATATATATATCAAGAAACTCTTTTGAGTTTGTAAAAAGTTTCTTTATAAATATTTAAATTTTTAAAACATGTTTGACATAAATTACTTAATAAAAAAAACCTAAACTATACACACATAAACTTTTTTGAGTTTGTAAAATGTTTCTTTATAAAAAAATTCAATTTTTAAAACACGTTTGACATAAAATACTTAATAATAAAAACTTAAACTTTCCAATACCTGTCGGTGCCTGCTGATTATTGTTGTTACAGTTAGCATACTGAGCTGCGACAACTTGTATTTCAGCTGGACTGAGAGACTGACCACCGCTAATGTTAGGCGGGTCATGAGGGAAGTTGAACACAGCATTGTGTCCCCGGAGGCAAAATTGGGCAGCGTCGAACGCTCTGGCTGCCTTCTTGGCCATGTCATACGAACCTAGCCATATCCGTTCCCGGCTGTTGGGAAGCCTTATTTCCGACACATATTTCCCCCACTTCCTCTTCCTTACTCCCTTGTACTTCAATTCTTCATTCCTATTCTCAACCATTGGCTGCAGCGGCTCCACCACCAAAGATAGCCGCGATGAAGGTGGCGTTGGCTTAACCATTTCTTGATTGACAAGAAGGAAACTGTTATATAATTTTATTGATGATGTCCAAATAATATTTCAAGAAACAACTTCCTACAATTAGCAGTTCAATATATCAATTTCATATGAGGTATATATATGTATGTCCACAGTCCATCATCCATTGCGGCAGCTTCCGTTGTCAAAGTTAAGGTCTTAGCGTGTTAAAATATAAAGGGAAATCCAATAATAACGTGGGCGGATTGAAAGGGATAGCAGAGAACATGGTACAGCTCGGTAGGGTCATTTCTAATCTACACGTGCAAAATTATTTTTCATGGTAATGGTTTTATATAAATTACGGGGATATGGTAAAGAAAGAGAACTAGTTGATTCACTCCTCTAAGTGTGAATGGCCACAGTTATCCGGACCCATTTTCAAGGTTTACGCTGCTCTCATTTTCGCCGTCGCTGTAATGAGAATTTGCATTCATTAATATTAGTATGAAATGACCAATCATCTACTTTGGTCTGTGTCAAAATTATACAAATACAATTTCCCTTGACCATAGGCTAGTGTTGTGGGACCCCAAATCTTCGTAAGATCAATGATCACTCAAACTAGAAGGAGGTATATTAATTTTAAACGTTGAAATACTTTTATGAACTTCTTTAAGTGACAGACTTTCATAGAATTGTAAACACTTGTCAACTTTAAATAAATTTTACATAATTGTGGAAGACTTTCATAAACGTTTATAAACTTCATTTTTAAAGACTTTCACAGATTTTTAAAAAAAAATCTGAACTTTACGAGTTTAGTAACAAATTTATTTTCTTTCTCATGGAAAAAAGGTGGGAAGGATGAAAAATATGAGAGTAGAGAAAAAAAAATGGTTTAGGAATATTGGAGAGAGTAACATTTTATCTTCTTTTTTTTCATATATAAAAAAGTTGCTATAATCATGACAATATAATTCGTACAAGGAATATGGAGAGGAAAACATTGGAGAATGGAAAAAGTTCACAGATTGAATGACATTTTTTATTCGGAAGTCTCCCGAAGTATTGAGGTGGATGAGAGAAAAACTATGAGAATTTTATTTTATAAATTGTGCTTAAAAGTTAGTAGGAAGAGAAAAAAAAATATCATTGATAATTTGAATACTTGAAATTTCGTAAGATTTTAAAGTCCAGGTTGGATGTCCAATGACCTCAAGTGTTTATTGAAAATTATTGATGGAAAGCAAAATTGAACATGGACCAGTAAAAACGTTTGCAGCTGAAATGTTTTGTCGCTGATAGATTAGGCATTGGGAAATAATTTTTTTATTATAATATTGTATCAAAAGTCTCGACTTCCAATGGTGTTTTTTGGGCTCAGTATTGAATCCAACAATCAATCACCTCAACAAAACCAACCCAAAAATCGAACCAAACAATCCCAACTCCTGTTGCTTGATGATACCCACTTAGGACACATATTAAGGTTGTTATTGCAGCCACAAAGTCAGCCGCACAGGCTAAGGAAGAAGGTGAAGAAAATAGTGAAGGGAAAAGCTAGCGCTGTTTTCACCAAAAGAGAAATGATAACAATGAAAACATTCACGGTCAAGAAAAAAACAAGATGAGGCAGCCATATATAGTTCACAATAGGTTACAGTGATGGGCCAAGCCCAATAGGGAAGATAAGTGGGTCAAGTGCGCTAATTTGGGTCAAGTGCGCTAATAAGTGTACAATCACTTATAAGCCGTCCAAGAAGTCGGAAAATGGGCTACGAGCAACACTAATTAAATTATGCTATTTCTAATTGTCCAAATGATTTTAAGGTCGTGCAGTTTCATTGAGGTGTCGACTTTTAGTTCAATCAATTGGTGGATGCGATTGAGAAAATTATACTGAGTTACATTATAGTTCGGGAGGTCATCTGACAACAATTCGCCCAACAAATCTCTACTTCGGTGCCAAAGGACCTATAAGAAAATACTATCACCCTTTAGTGACAATTTCAAAAAACGAGAATCGATATAATTGAAAAAATAAATGGAGGTGGCATGTTTAGAAGATTCTTGCAACTCCTAAACTTCACCAATGGCAACACTTAAGTGCTCTTGTTCGAGGGATTATATTGTGTATACTTTTTCAAATCTTATCACCTCTTGTGATACAATATCTCTAATGAAGTATAGTCTAACATCAATGTACTTGGTGTGTTCGTGAAAAACAGAATTTTTGCATAGATGTATAGGAGATTAACTATCTGACTATACTACTACATAATCATTTAAAGCACAAAGTTCATGAAGCAAACCTCTAAACCACAATGGCTCTTTAATTGTTTCAGTGGTAACAATATATTCTGATTCCTTAGTGAATAGTGCAACTACGTGCTATAACTAAGATTTCCAACTAACGCAAGAGTTAGACAAAGTAAACGCATGGAAGAAGTTGATTTTTTATTATCTCTATCCCCACATAGTGCGTATCTACAAAACCTTTCAATTTCACACATTTTTTATTAGCATCAAATTTTAGATATACATCACTAGTCCCCTTTAAATAACTTAACATTTACTTTAGAGCTTCCCGATGCTTGGGACCCGGATTAGACATATACTTACTAAAAATACTAACAACAAATGCTAAATCTGATCTAATGTAAATCATCAAATACATAATAGATCCAATCATATTAGAATATGGAATCCTACTCATGTATTCTATTTTCTTTTCATTACATGGAACCTGATATTTAGATAATAAAAAATAATTAGCTAAACGTAATGTAACAAGTTTACAATCATGAATGCCAATTTTTTTCAACACCTTTAAAACATAAGAACACTAATGCAAAAACATTGCGTAATTTGACATATTTCTTTCAATTTTCATACCCAGGATTATCTTAACTTTACCTAAATATTTCATGTCAAATTCACCATTCAACTTTGTTTTAATCTTGCTTATCTACTTAAGTGATGAACCAACTAAGATCATATCATCTATATAGAGAAATAAAAACACTGTCATTATTAGCATCTTTATGTTGGAAATACAGACAATGATAAACTTACTTCTTTGAAAACCCTACAGTGAGTACAAAAGAATCAAATTTTTATACGATTGTTTAGATGATTGCTTTAAGCCATATAAAGACCTTTCAAGAAACACATATGATCATGTTTTATTTTGTCTTTAAAACCTCTTGGTTGTTTCGTAAATATTTGCTCACCAAGCTCACCATGTAAAAAAATAATTTTTACATCAAGTTGTTTAAGTTCCCAGTCAAAATTTGCAACCAATGCAAGCATAACTCTGAGAGTAGTATACTTAACAACTAATGAAAAAATCTTATTATAATTAACATCATCTTCTACGTGTACCCCTTAGCCACTAACCTAGTTTTAAATATTAGGGGTTCAGATGCACTAGTACCCTCCTTAACCTTAAAAATCCACTTATATTCAACTGTAGATTTATTATTAGATCTAGGTACTAGTTCCCAAATTTGATTATTTTCTAAGGAACTCACCTCATCTTTCATTGCTTTAAATCACTATTCAGATTGTTCACTCTTCAGCGCATCCTTAAAGGGTTTTGGTTCTCTATCATCTAGTTCCTCATAACTAGCGTGAGCAAAAGTTAACTCAGACTAATGTCCAAAATTTTCTAAACGCTCTCGTTTGTCTTCTCTCTCTATCCCTAGTTTAGTTATAATTAGTTAAGGAATCTTCTTTCTCACGATGCTCTTCTATCACTACTTCCTTTCCAATCTCCATCTCAGGTTGTTAAACTTGAGTTTCCACATCATTAGTTAGCAGGGATAGATGTGCTAAGTTTTTCTAACTCCACCTTCAACTGATCTCTCTCTTCACCTTGCTCTTCTTCAGTCACTAGTTCAGATTCAATCTTAAGGCACGATATTTTACCCTCATTGAACGTAACATCTCTACTCACAATGATTTTAACTTTCTTCTGGCTCCTATCCCACAACCTATACCCCTTGACACCTTCGGGGTAACCTAGAAAAACACATTTCCTAGCTCNCACAGCCAAAAATTCTAAATACAAAATAATCATTTAGCTTACCAGACCATTTTCCATAAGGAGTATCACTATTCAATATAGCAAAAATCAAATGACAAGCAGTCATTATAGCTTCACCCAAAATTGGTTTTGGGACATCAAAACTTAACATTATGTATCGCACTTTATCAAATATAGTTTTATCCATCCTTTTTGCTACCCCGTTTTGCTGGGAAGTGTAATGAACAATTTTATGTCTTGTTATTCCATTTTCTTTACACATATTGTCAAATTCAGTGTTACAAAACTCTAGGCCATTATCAGTTTTCAAAAACCTAATCCCTTTTGCTAGTTTGGTTTTCATCTTGTCTTTTTGAATTATTAAAACTGTGGAAAGTATTAAACTTTATCTTTTAAGAGATAAACCTACTCATTTCTCGTGTAATCATCAATAATAGACAAGAAGTACCTATTTCCACCCNCAAAACTCTAGGCCATTATCAGTTTTCAAAAACCTAATCCCTTTTGCTAGTTTGGTTTTCATCTTGTCTTTTTGAATTATTAAAACTGTGGAAAGTATTAAACTTTATCTTTTAAGAGATAAACCTACTCATTTCTCGTGTAATCATCAATAATAGACAAGAAGTACCTATTTCCACCCGAGGTGGGATTCCTAGCAGGACCCCACAAGTCTGAATGCACATATTCAATAATGCCTTTAGTTTTATGAACACTCGTGGATACAGAGGTTCTATGATGCTTATCAAGCACCCAGTGATCACAGAAATATATGCAAGTCCCTTAAGCCCCTTAATACCCATATATGCAAGTCCATTGTGCTAATTATGTGTGTGATCAGCCTTGACATAAGAGATAGATGAATCTAAATCCTTTATCTCTTCTTCAATAGTGATATAAATATCATTTTTTCTGGTTCACTTGATGGAAACAAGTGCACACTTAATCAATTTCAAAACTTCATTTTCAATTTTACCGATAAAGTCAACTTTCTCAAGTTTCCCTGATGAAATTAAATTTCTAGACAGTTCAAGAATGTATCTAACCTATTTTAAAGTAGACACAAAATCAGTGTCAAACTTTAAGGTAATATCACCAATCCCAGCAATTGTATAAGCATAATTGTCACATAGCACAACATGTCAATCATTTGATTCATGCAAGTTTTCAAACCAATATTTTTGTGATGTTACATGGAAAGATGTCCCAAAATCAAGTATCCACTCATACAAATGAGAATTAACAGATAGATTCAATTTAGTAGAATAAGCACCGGAACTTGTAATCATATACACTTCACTATCATCAATATTGGAAGTAGGAGACAACACATTTACTTCATCTCTCTCTCTCTCTCTCTCTACCTTTTAACTTACCATTCTCATTATAGCAGTCTTTTAAAATGCATGTGTTCCCATAGCCATAGCATTTCTTAACCTTGGTCCTAGATTTTGATCTAGACCTACCATTGACATTTTTTTTATCTCCATTACTAATTGACTCGCCAACACTTTTGAAACCATCATGTATGTTTTGCCTAAAAAGAGTTATACCCCTTACCATGTGAATCTCACCACCTTTCTTATTATGTCTTTCAACTTTAATCTCTATCTCCTTTTAAGTGAGTTAATAACAGTTTCAAGTGTCAAAGTGTCCCTACCATACTCGATCGCATTTTTAACTTCCTTATAAGTGTTAGGCATGGAATTAAATAGAATTATAGCTTTGTACGTTTCAGACACAGTCTCTTCACAGTTAACAATATTTTGAATAAGTTAGTTAAATACATCTAAATCATCATCAAGATCATTTGAAAGAACCATTTTAAAACTGAAAAAAGGCTCAAGTATAGCTTGGTCGAAGTAGATTTGAGCAAATACAAGTTCTCCAGTTTTTTTCAAAATCTTTTAGTGGTTTTTCAGTGTACCCACTTTACTCAAAATTGCATCAAACAAGTGTAAAATGATTTAAGTGTAAGCAACTTCATTAGCTTCTTCTTCTTCTTTTCTTTCTTTCTTTAATTTTTTGTTGTTAGATTGAAAAATCACATTTTCTGTAAAAAAAATTCTCAAATCAAAATTATGAGTCATTATTTTTCCAAATCAATCAAAAAAGGTACAGAATCACAATTACACAGAGTAGTTCTAGGGTTGCAGACAATATACACCGTTTTAGATTCTTAGGATTTTAAAAGATTCACGATCTTAAATCAAGGAAAAGTTCAAATAGGTAAAGTCTAGGTATTCTAAATGAATTAACGGTGCAACAAAAAGATATGTCAACCAAACATTTTCACACACAGAATAGCACAGAGATAGTAAGTTGATTTTATCAAGGTAAATACTTCAATCGCATAAGAGTAAGTAATTTCTAATTTTTAGTACATACAATGGTTACCCTACATGGTATCCCCAGTCCTATTGTCACCCCACATGATGACGTGTTGTACTCAAATTTAACTGGGATAAGCCAATTTACTAGAGCAAACCATGTCTGAAGGTCTGTAAAATTAAGAGATGTGAATCTACTACTTTAGAGTCACCACTATTCGCCCTAAAGTTTCTACAAATGTACCAATGCTTTCACCAAAGATCACAAGCTGAGCGTCTAGGGGTAAAATCTTCCAAAATCCATTGTATAACCTGAAATAGGAAAGTAGTAATATCAAAACATTTAGTATGATAAAACAAACAATCTGTTTGAAGAGAGTAACCTTAGAAACACTGCCACACGCCACCCACGCGTCGTTGTCAAAGGTCTATGCTTCGTCGTCGTTAGTCACCTCTACGCAAGGAGAAGCGTCTCTTCCTGCTGATTTTAGGTCTGGCCTCCGTTCGATCGGCCGTTTGGCCGGAATCGAAGCTTTCAGGTTCAATAAGTTTGAGAAAAAATCGATCCGTGTGATTTTTTTGGTCGATTTTTTATCTGAAAAACTTGCACCCATGGCTCTGATACCAGATGTAGAGGAAGTCTCGACCACCATTGGTGTTTTCCGGGCTCAATATTGAATCCAACAATCAATCACTTCAAAAAAGCCAACTTAAAAGCCGAACCAAACAATGCCAACTTCAGTTGCTTGATAATAGCCATTTAGGACATACAATAAGGTGGTTACTGCACCACGAAGGCTGCCAAACAAGCTAAGGAAGAATGTGAAGAAGACGCAATGAAGGGAAGCACAAAGCTAGCGCCAATTTCACAAAGAGAGAAAGGATAGCAATAACAACACTCACGGTCCAAAAAAAAAAAACGAGAGAGAGAGAGAGAGAAGGCAGCAATATATAGTTCACACTAAGGTACAGTGATGGGCCAAGCCACGAATAAGTGGGCCGCCACTTATAAGCCGTCCAAGAAGTCGAGAAACGGGCCATAAGCAGCACTAATTAAATTAGGCCGCTTCCAATGGCCCAAATGGTTTTAGGGTCGGGTCGTTTCATTGAGGTGTCGACTGTTGATGCCGACTGATAAAATTATATTGAGTTACATTATTGTTCGAGGTGTTGTTTGACAACAATTTTGTCTAATAAATATTATTGTAAACACATATTAAAATCCTTCACTTTTATTAGGCAGCGTCTGAAATGGTTGAGAGCGGGCATTTTGGATTATAAACCAAATCAGGAGTAGATTTAAGGATCAATCGTCGGATGGATAAAGACTTTCATGTTCAACTTAAAGATTACTTTTTTCATTGAGAATCCCTAGCAATGTATTCAAAAATTGTAGGCCCTCTCTATTCCATTTCTAGAGCCCTAGAAGAAAACCCCTTCCTTTTAACGTTAAATTATATTTTTTTGTGCAAATTAAAAATTAGTCGAATATGATCTCGAACCAAACAAATTAAAGAAAATCTTAAACTAAACTACTGCAAATAAAGTAATAAACAATGATATAAATAAAAATATGTTATATACCATTTTTTTTTTAAATTGCATATATTATTCTAATTACGTGTCCTTTCCTGATCCGACTCGTGGAAGTTCAAGTCACTTAGGAGTGATTATTTAAGTTACCAAGACCTACTCTTTTCTCCTTTAATTTAAACACTATAATGTTAAGTAAGGGAGGGTAATAGTGCCTTGACCTTATTTATAAGAAGGTGATTTAGCATTCATCCTACATCTAATAATAAAAAGAACTCGTACAAATGAAATGGACATTGGGCCTAACTACAATAGAGGAGAAAAAGAGAGTATCACGTACAATAATTTTGAAGGTACTAATCTTATTATATGGGTTACGAAGACCGACCTGAATACGTAAACCGAACGTCTTATAAATTCGTGGTTTTGATTTAAATAAGATAATTTACTTTTGAAAAGTGCTGTTTACCTAAAATTTCCAGCAGTCTAATTGCTCAACTCGAATTTTGATGACATTTTTATTATGAGATAGTGACTGCTGAGATTATTTTCCTCGTGCCAATTTTCTGATTTGTGCAAGCACTTGTAGCTTACTAAAGAGCTGGACCCTAGCCAGCAATGATAAAATAGACTGTAGGGCTTTCTCTTGTCAACCATACGGAGAAGTTGATGTAGAATAATCCACTACTGATATTCATTCATCCATTGTCGCTCTCTAGGTTCTATTCATTAACATTTGACTGTTTTCTTTTCATTAGGGCCTAGGAATCCTCTCGACCATACGTCAAAAAGCGGAAGATTGAGTATAGAAAAATAAGATATTTTAGAGATTTCCGCGCTGTAGACGTGTTAATAAAGGGGTTCTACAATATTCCTCAGATACACAGATTCTATTGAGTTTATAAGGAAATTGAGTTACTCCACTTATTAAGTTAACCTTTCGGGGATGTGACCTATCAACAAGTTGTATTAGAGTGATGTAGACTTTCATGGAGCATGTCATCTTTCTAGTCTAGTTGAAAAGAGATGAACAGACATCGTCACTTGAGGGGCAGTTATATGCAGGTCATGATAATAGCACCCCTTAACAAACCCTCAACTAGTGCAAATAATTCCTTCACAGCCAGCAGGTCTTGGACTACACTAGCCACATTCGTATTTAAATTGATCGATCTTGGGAGATGTGGCCGATAGAAAAATGGCTTGTGTATGGGCTCTCTTGGAATAATTTTCAGTGTCATCCGTTCCTTCGTTTTGGAAGATCAAGTGAATTCATGTTCTCTTCTATGAGATCATCGATGTCTTATGTTTAATTGCCAAAAAATAATATTTGGGTGAATAAGAAATCGGAGTTCAAAGTGAGAGATAATAGTTGATTCAAAACTGATTACATCATATATTGTTACGTCACCTGATATTTAACATAAGACATACTTTTTGACTCCTGAAACTCTTGTGTTTATTGCCTATATTAATGAAAATATTAAATAGTCGGATTAATGATGATGTTAATGATTGTAACACATTTAATTGTTGATCTTTTAAGTCACCTGTTAGAGCCTTTTATATAGGTCAATTTTCTCCTTGGTTTTACAAGCAAAATTCCCATCTCTCAGCCCAAAATTTTTCAATTTTAGTCTAAGAGTTTTGGTGATAGTTCGAATCAAATTCAATTTGCCAATGTAGAAACTTAAGTATCCAGTTTCTATTTTTTTTATTGTATTCTAGGAGAAACACTCAAAACAAAAGTATTCTTGATTTTATGTTATGTTCTTTCTATAATTAATAAATATATTATCATATTCTGTGAAGTTAGTTTGGCAACTTAAAAACGATTCTAAAAAGAAGAAATAGATGATTAATTTAATCTTCGTTAAATAACTAATATTTATTTAAATCTTACCTCTTTAGAAATGACAATCAAATCAAGCCACATGGATATGACTATTGGAAACTAGATGTGACTAAATTGTCAAGTCTTTATAGAAACCAGACTATGGCTAAATTTCCCAGTTATGTTGTAACCCAAATAGTGGCTCAAACAACTAGCTCAACTATAACTTTCCCGGTTAATTACAGAGAAAAATTGGAGAACTTCAATGGTTTGTATTTTAAAAGGTGCAACAAAAGATGTTATGTTTGACAACCTTGAATTTCATAAGGTTCTTGACTAGGGATGCTCCTTGTGAAACTCAATGAAGGTGAGGAAAAATTATTTTGATTCATGTGTCGGAACTATATCATGAACAAATAGGCTGATTCACTATACAACGTATATAGTACGATGAAAATGGCTAAGAAGTTGTCTAGGCTAAAAAATATAAAACTAAGGATGTCTATGCTAAAAAATTTAATTGTTGGCCAATTCCTAGATTATAAGATAGTGGACTTAATATCTATGATTAGTTAAGTACATGAACTCCAAGTGATTTTAGATAAGATTTATGTCGAGGGAATGGTTTTGAGGAAAAATTTCAAAGTGATTTCTATTATTAAGAAGTTGTCTCGAGTATGGAAAAATTTCAAGAATTATCTTGAGTACAAGCAAAAGAAAATGAACATTGAAGAACTATTTATTAGACTTCGAATTGAAGAAGATAACGAAATATTCTGAAAAATAGGGTTCAATTCAATTGTAGCTAAAGCAAATATTATTGAGGATGGTCAAACTTCTAGGATCTATAAAAATAAGTCTGGGTCGTATGGAGGTAAATGGTCCAAGAGGTTTTTCCGAGAAAAGGTTTCAAGAAAAGTACTTTAACTATAACAAAATATGTCATAAATCTAGATTACCTAAGAAAAACAATAAGTAATAAGCAAATGAGGTTGACTACATGGGACATAATTTGTCTAAAATGAATCTCGAAGAGTTTTTCAAAGCAATAGAAAACAGGGAAAAGTTGTTAATAGGAATTTCACCAATTTCTAGGGAAATGACTTCTGGGGAAAGAGTCAACTCTGAGTAATATGTTGTATGTACTAGAAATTCGTAAGAACCTAGTATTCGGGTCGTCTTTAAATAAACATGGTTTCATTATAGTGTTTGAGTTGAACAAAGTAATTTGTCTAAAAGTTGATGTTTGTTGACAAGGGTTAATATGTCTCGTGGTTTGTTTAAGCTGAATGTAATGGTTGTCAAGCTGAAAATGAAAAAAAAAATATATATATTCTACTTGTTTAATTCCGTCTTTCAATTTGTGGCATGATAGACTATACTCTACATAGATTAATTAACTTTATTTATATACTTCCATTCCATATTGATTCTAAACATACTTGCGACAAATTTGTTAAGGAAAAATTAACAAGGTCATCACTTAACACGTTGAAAGAAATATAGAACACTTGATACAATTCACAGTGACATACATGCTTTAAAATCTGAATAAACAAGAGGTGACAACAAGCAATCTCTTACTTTGGTCGATAATAACACAAAAAATATTATGTGAGTATCAGTTTAAAAATAAGGACAAAGCTATACTGAAATTTGTTGTCCAAAGTTGAAATCAATTGAATAAGAAAAATTAAAGTTTTGAGAAGTGATAGGGGTGATGAGTATAAAGAACATGTACAACACAAAATCATACATGAACTACATCACCTTATTCACCCTCTGCGGAATGATGTTGAATGAAAAATTTGTATTTTAAAAAATGGTGAATGCAATTTTAGTAAGTTTTGGATTATTTCAGGGCATGTGGGAAGAAGTTATGATGTCGATAAATTACCTTCTAAATAAGGTGCACCGAAAGGGAAAAAAAAAAAAGAGCCCCATAAATTATGAAAAAGAAGGAAGTCTTCCTATAAATACTTACAAATGTGAGGTATCTTGCCAACATGGTTGTACCTATACTAAAGAAGGTAAAAACAGGCCTGAAACTATAGATTACATATTCATCGGCTATGGGCATAATAGTAGTGCTCATCGATTTTTTGTGCATGAGTCTAAAACTCCAAACCTATACAAAAACAGGATAATAAAATCGAGAAATACTTCATTCTTTTAAGATGTATCTTAGCATGGATGCAAAAAAAAAAAACAAAAAAAAAAAAGAGAACTCCTTTAAACGAACACATGAGACTATGGTTGGAAATAATCGAGACCGAGGACTAGACGAGAAAGTTGAGGTTGAACCAAGATGTAGAAAAAAAGAAAAGAGAGAAAAATCGTATTATTTGGTTTTCTTACAAGGAAAATCTTATGATCTTGGTTTTCTTACCTATATGTTGGAAAGTGGACATCAAATCATCCAAGAAGTTATGTATTGTCCAGAATAACCTTAGTGAAAAGATATAATTAAAAGTGAAATATTCAATTTTGCAAAAGTATACATGGGAGCTGGTGGATCTTCTATTGGGAAGCAAACAACTAGGATACAAATGAATTTTCTAAAAGAAAATAAAACCATTGAGAAGTATAAGGTTAGACTAGTGATAAAAGGATATAAACATTGAGAACCCTGATTACTTTGATATTATTCTCTAGTAACGAGAATAATATCTACCAGGATGATACTTGCGATTGCAACTTTATAAAATATTGAAGTACATTAAATGGATATTAAAACTAGCTTTTTTGAATGGAGATATTAGATGAAAAATTCTATATAAAACAACTCGATGGTTTTTCATCACATAGACATGAAAATAAAGTCTATAACTTGGTGAAATAGTGCGATAAATGCATTTACGTCGAAGAAATCGAAAATGGTTATGTTATCTTATATCTTTATGTTGATAATATTTTTATTATTGATAGTAACAATAAGATGATTAAATTTACTAAAAATATGTTGAATTCAAAAGTTGACATGAAAAATATGGGTTTAGCTAATGTGATACTTGGAGTTGAAATTTCAAGAATATGATATGGGCTCGTTCCGAAACAATCACATTATGTAGACAAATTTCTTAAAATTTTTGACAATGATGATTCTGGTATAGTTAGAACACTTATAGACACAGTCAACATATATCTAAAAATAAAGGTGAAAAAATCTCTCAACTAGAGTACTATAAAATTATTGAATGTGTAATGTACTTTATGAGTTGTATAAGACTAGACATAGCTTAAAACATTGTACACTGAATAGATATATAAGCAATCTAGGAGCTGACCACCGAAAAGGAATAGTTGTACTAAGATATTTAAGATATACTCACAGTTATAGATTGCAGTATATCGGATATTTAGTACTCATTGAAGGATATAGTGATGATAAAAAATATCTTATATAAAAGACTCAAAGTCTACAAGTGAATTTATTTTCACAATGGGGGTGTATCTAGATCATGAAAATCCTCTAAATAGACAGTTATAATCAGATGTACTATGGAATCTGAGTTTATAACTCTAGACAAATGTGGTGAAGATGTTGAGTGGCTATACAAATTCTTAGAGGATATTTCCAGGTAGCTAAAGCACGTGGAAACAATATACATACATTGTGACTGCTAATCTTCGATTGGAAGGACATAGAGCAATGTATAATAGTAAGTCTAGATATATGCATCGTAGACATAATATCATAAGACGTATGCTTTCAACTGGAGTTTGGTTATGTAATGTCAAATGAATAACATTGCAAATCCGCTAATCAAATGATTAAATAGAGAATTAGTTAAAATGTCATCGAAAGAAATGAGATTTAAACCCTCAAACAAATGCGCTAGTACAATGGAAACTTACAAGTTAATTGGAGATACTAAGATCTGGGTTCAAATGGATAATCTAATTATAAAGACTCAATCAAATCAATGTGGGAGATGTTATCTACTATCCACTCCTATGATGAAGCAATTATGTCCGTAATTATGCTTTTAATAATTCTTACATGTCAAAAATCCAACAGAATAACACAATTTAATTGTAATTAAGAAACCACCTGTGTAAGAGAGAAATGGGGCCACTTTTAGTGGAATTGTGTGGGGATCAATTCTTATAAATTATTATAGAACCAAGTGTTTATTCATGACCACAAATGACCATAAAAATGAGAATTGAATTGTGTTGGGAAGAATCTTATGTTGAGTATATCATCATTTCCACGTTTCCATATATCTTTCAATTTTCATTCATGTGGAGGATTGTTGAAAAAATGAATTATCTATGGGCTATTTTTGCATAATTTTAAGAACGACATGTTCTTTTATTTTGGAGGATCAAAGTAAATTCATGTTCGTCTCTGTGTCAAAATTATATATTTACTTGCTAAGAATGATGGTGAATGAGAAATTAGAGTTCAAAACGTACCAAATGGAAGAAGCTTATGTATTAGAGGGAAAACAACTAAAGTTTATCCTACATATAAAAATGGACAAGGCAATGACTAGTTTATACATAAGCACACTTTTGAAAGGTATAATATAACAGTCTCTCTACATGCGTGTCTAGGGGTGCAAATTATGGACTAGATTTGCACCTTAGGTCATTGAAATTATGTACAGTGTGACCTGCGTACACGAATATTGGATCAAAATTGCCACCCTAGAAGGTCCATATATACCTTTATTTCCCATATTTTTTTGTTTTTTCTTCCAATTGACTTTCCGTCTCCTAAAACTCTCGAAGACGTGTATTTATTGGCTATGTTAATGAAATGGTTAAACAATCGAGTTAGTGATGGTATTATTGATTGTAACACATGTAACTATCGATCTATTAAGCCAGTCGTTATAATTTTTTATATAGATCGGTTTTCTCCTTGGTTCCACACATGAAAATTTCCATCTTTCCAATTTCTTTTTGCCCATAATTTTTCACTTTCTATTGAGTTCTAGTGATAGTTCCAATCAAATTTAGTTCATCGATATAAAAACTTAAATCTCAGTTTCTACTAATATTTTCGTTGCATCTTGCAAGACATTTGTTTGTTCAATCAAAACCTCGAATACTTATTGTCATGGAACAAATCTATTTAAGAACACTGTGTAGTAAAAATGCCTCAATTTGCAAATTTATTCTCTCTCTAGCGATTAATATTTTCCTTACAATTCTTGATTTCATGTTATGTTCTTTATATATAACTAAATATAAAAGAGTGGGTTTTGGTTACTGTTCATAAGCCAAATGGCCATGTAAGCCTAGCCATGTTGGAGTGAGTCGTGTTAGCCAAGCTATTTGCAAGTGGATGGTGTAAGAATTAGGTTTTCCTTTTGTTCGTGTGGTTAATCTATCTCTTTTCATTCATTTTCCCCATTTTCACACGCAATCTCAATCACTTTCTTCATTCTTTTATATATGTTTTCTTTTTCGTTTCTTTTTTGACGAAATTGATTTCCATTCGTAACGAAGTTGTGCTTTAATAGTCTGTTTGTTATAGTAATGTTTGCAATTTTCAATGTGCCTTTGTTTCTTTACAATCTCTGAGTGATCGAGTCCGTTGAATTCTTCTTTGAGAGTTTTCCCATCCGGAAAAAGCAAGAAATTTATCGTATCAAAAGAATGGTTGTTGGACCTCTACAGCTATAGATATTGACATGATCCAGCGTTAGAAATATATAGCCAAATTTATGGATTTCTATGATAACATAGCTTCTTACATGTAGGATAGACAGAGACACCGAAAACCACATTAAACAATTTCAATAGCTTGGTTGAGAGTTTTTTCCTCTACCCGGGGACATAGATGTTGAGTTTATTAATTTGTCATGTGGACCTATATATATAATTAATTGTGTTTAAGGTTATTTTAAAGTTGAGCTCAATTAAAGTAATCTAATAAACAATTAAATTGTTGGGCTTATGGGGCCAGATTATATGTATTAAGATCGGATACATTATAGTTGTATTTGAGGATGAATCAAATACCTATGGAAACTATAAATAGAGTTATGGCCTTCAATTCATATGTAATTTTTCATTCTTGATGCCATCTCATCAACACAAGAATTAATAGAGAAAGTATATTGAAGAGGGAGATCAAGAAGCCAATAATCAAGAATCAAGAACAAGGATTGGAACAACTAAATTGAAGAACAAGACGATTAAGATTATGGATCAAAAAGCAAAAATCAAGATTAAGAACTTAAGAACCAAAAGAGCAAAAAAAAAAAAAAAAATCCAAGATTCAAGATCTGGAACCAAGATCCATTATTAAATAATTATTTCCAAAAAATTAAGGTATGTTCCACACTATTAATTTTTTGATGATTTGACGTGGAGGATTTTGATAATTAAGTAATTAGGTTTTCTAGTTTTATAAAATTTCAACAAGTGGTATCAAAGCCAACTCCATATTAAACCATTAAGATTTAAGGAAGAATTCTATGGTTAAAATTCATATATTAAATTTTGGTATGTGAATTTTAGCCCTAAATTTTAACAATTCAGATTTTTTGTTTTTTTTTTTATTTTTTTTTTTGGGAATTTTAATTAAGAAATTTTTGGAGTTCCGATGCCAAAATCACAAAATCACTTGAACAAACAAGTAGTTGAGATGCTTTTATTTGTTGTCCAATGATTTGGAAATACAGAATTGAAATTATGGCTAAATGATTTGCGTCGATGTTCTTTTTTTTTTATTTTTTATTTTTTGTGAAAACAAAAGAACAAAAAATTAAATGACTAAGGGGCAATCAATTTCAAATCTTAGTACTTCAAGTTTATTTCGAATTACTAATTTCAAATCTTACCTAAATTAATTTATTTGGAATATTATGAAGGTTGTGTGTACGTAATTCATGCAGGTATTGACTGGCTCAAAAGAAAGTTAATATTTGGCCGAATTATTTACTCACGTGTAGTGATAAATATGTGACAATTGTGAAGTTTTCAATTATGTGAACATTGAGTTGATCCAAAGATAGACTTGATGTTTGATTGGATTTATAGTCAATGTTTGATTACTACACCAAGAGTGCCACTTACAAGTTGGTATTTCCGTTCAAAGAATAAATATTAATGTTGTGTTCGGTCTCTTGTGATGAGTTTCACCATTATTTGAAATTATTGATGTCCAATATGAATTCATACGTGAACATGTTAATTAGGTTTAAGTTCTCTATTCAGTTAATACATCAACTTTTGCAATATCTACCAACATCAATTTAATTCATGCACTTGAACTAAAGTTTAAGGGATGAAAAGAGAACGTTTGTATCGTTTTTGATGGCATGAATCTAGACCTTACATTTATGAGTGAATGAAAATTTTGCTTCGTTATAGTACAAGAAATTAGGTAACATCTCTTAAAAGAGAATGGAAAATCTTGTGTTAGAAGGAATTCTTGATATCCTTAATTTTTCAGACTTAAGTGTTTATATTAATTACATTAAGGAAAACAAATAAAAATAAGGAGATTAGGTGATAATAGAACTTTAGACGTTTTAGAACTAATTTATAGGGATATTTGTGGGTCATTCAATTCGACTTTTTGAAATAATCAACAATAATTTAGTATGTTCATAGACGAATTATTTTCACTATGGCTACCTATATCTCATCTATGGGAAATCCCAAATACTTGGATATATTCAAAGCATACAAGATTGAGATTGAAAAAAAAAAATCTGTAAAAGAATTTGATAGATATGATGGATCAGAAAAACAATGTCCGAGCCTTTTGCTAAATTTTTAGAGGAATGTAGATCGTCCATAGTACATCAGAATCTTTTTAAGTAGAAGCACTGAAGACTGCAACTTAAATTCTCAACAAAATTCCAAATAAAACAATTGTTAGGTGGTTACAATTTTTTTTGAAAAGATCCCACTATTAGGTTAACTTTTGAAACGGGAAATGTCAGATTCCTTGAGAATGTAAAGTTTGTGGTAGGAGTAAGGTTATAAAATTAAGGATTTTATCTTGGAGGAAGAATATGTATATATTTCTTCTACTGCAATTGACAATGATCGGGACTATGGACAAATTCTTACTATAGATCTTATTCAAGAAGCAATTTTGGGTCAAATAATATTACAAAATTCATTACACACAATCAAGAGATTGTTCCAGAAAAACAAACTCAACAATCTCAAGAACATATATCATTAAGGAAATCCATTATAAAAAGGAAAAAGGCAATTCTGGATGACTTTATATCTTTCTCCAAGAAAATAAGGATGAGATGGATTGATGGATGAAAAACTGATCAATCAACTTTCATCAAACCATGCAAAAGAATAATTCTAAAGAGTAGATTGATGTCACGCCTAAAAGAGATAAAGTTCATAAATGACGTTTGGGAACCCGTCCTATTGCCTGAAAATGTGAAACTCATTGGTTGTAATTGGATATTTAAAATTAAGAGGGATTCGAAGGGTGATGTCGAGAGATATGAGGCTCGTCTGTTGCAAGTAACTTTACTCAAAAGGAAGATATTGACATTAAAGAGAATTTTTCTCCGATTTCTATGAAGGACTCGTTTAGGACTAATATGACATTTGTGACACATTTTGATCTTAAACTATGTCAGATAATTTACAAATTTAAGAAATTCATTTATGGACTTAAGCTGGTTTTCTGTAATTATACAAATTTCATCAAATAATTATCTCATTTGATTTTGAGAAGAATTCAGTTGATGATTGTGTATATCATAAGTTTCGTAGGAGTAAGCATATTTTTTGGTATTGTATGTCTATGACATATTGTTTTTCTGCAATTATATAAGCTTATTACGTGAAATCAAGAGATTTCTGTCATGAAATTTTGAAATGAAAAAAATCTTGATAACTCCTTTTTTGTATTAAGGATATAAGTACACAGGGATATATTTTTGGATTATCACAAAAGAGGTGTATCGATAAGGTTCGTAAGATATTTAGGATACAAGTATTCGAACTAGGTGATACCCCTATTTTTAAGGGAGACAAGTTTAGTCTCAATTAATGCCCCAAGGATAAACTTAAATAAAGAAAAATATAGAAAATTCTATGTGCTTCAGTAGTTGAGAATTTAATGTACACTTAGGTTTGCACACATCTGGATATAGTATTCATTGTTGGAATACTAGACATATATTTAATTAACTTTGGGATGGAAATTTGGAAAGAAGCCATTAAATTATTCGGTATTTATAGAAAACTAAGGATTACCACGATCACATTCAGGAAAATCAGAATCTATAGAAAACTAAGGATTACATGATCACATTGAGGAAAATCAGGCGAATTGGAGATCATTGGATATTCTAATTCTGATCTGGAATATGACTGCAAAATATTGTCACAAAGTTGCATATTTGGATGGATTTGAAAGACCACTTTAATTATTCTGTGACAATATCAGTCTTGTATTCCAACATGAGCCCGATGATGTCAAACTTTATAGATATTAAGTTCCTAGTTGTCAAAGAAAAAATCAGAGTGGTTAGGTTTTTATAAAGCATATTAGGATGAACTCTATAATTATGGATTCATTTACTAAATGGCTACCACTCAAGGTCTTTCATGAACATAATACTCACGTGGGTGTTGCATCTTTTGATGATATATCAATTTAGTGGGAGTTTGTATTTGGATGTTGTTTGTTTTGGACACATTTTTATCCATGGATATTCGATTTATTTCAAAAATAAAGTATTCAGTTCAGTTCAGCTCTGACTAAAGTTTATGGTTGATCTCATTAAAAAAATAAGTATGACTAGTTGGAAATATGCATATTTGGAACTCATTACATGTAATTTTAATACTACACATCCACACTTGATCTGTGTCATTTAATTGTGTTGATATACATGACCATTGAATGTTTAGTTATGAAATTTTTAACGAAAATCGCTTTGATCTTATATTGATATAATCATGGACGAGATTGTTCGGAGAAGCTTTTGGTTATGATAGAAAATGTTTTGACATCGTAAGGTTATACACATTTATAAGGTAACATATGTGATTCAAGTGGGAGATTGTTGTGTTTATTAATTTGTCATGTGGGCATACATATGTAATTAGTTATGTATAAGGATATCTTAAAGTTAAGATCAATTAAGTGATTTAATAAATAATTAAATTGTTGGGCTTATGACATCTAAATAAAGTGTGGGTCGAATTATATGTGTAGAGACCGGATACATTGACGATGGGCCAAATACATATGAAAAATATAAATAGGGTTATGGCCTCCAATTTTTATGCAATTTCTCATTCTTTGTGTCATTCCATCAATACAAGAATTAATAGAGAAAATATATTGAAGGGGAAGATCAAGAAACCAACAATCAAGAATCTAAATTACAATCAAGAATACGGATTGGAGTAATTAAATTAAAGAACAAGGCAATCAAGATTATGGAACAAGAAACAAAAATTAAGATCAAGAACTCAAGTATCAAAAGAGCCAAAAAATAATAATCAAGATTCAAGATCCGAAATCAAAATCAATTATTAAAGAATTATTCCCAAAGATTTAAGGTATGTTCCGCATTATTAATTTTCTTGATGATTTGATATGGAGGATATTGGCAATTAAGTAATTAGGTTTTCTAGTTTTATAAAGTTTAAATTTTTATAAAATTTCAACAAGAGACAGCAACCCAAATCATGATTTCAGGTTTATACTTAATTTCATGTTCTATCTCTGTGTTTTTTTCAACATCTGTTCTATTTCTTGGTGTTTTCATTTAAAAAAAAATTCATTTTTCCTTTCTGTAAATTGATCAAACTTCTTTTTCTAGCTTTTCTAAAGTCCTTCTGGTTTTCTAGGACCAATTTCATTTCTTCATATCAATAATAATGTATTTCATCTTATAATAATTTATCATATATTTCTACGATTTTTGAAATAGTTGTTACTATACGAATTTCTTAGTGCATGAAATTATATTTCCATCATATTTCGTTGTTTATATTTTCTTCTTTCCAGCCTTTGATTCATTAAGGGCAAAAAAATGTACATGTTTTCTTGTCACGAAGTCTTATGGATTTTCAATGGGACTATCAGTAGATCTATGTCATTTTTAATTGGTTAAAACTATATCATTTAAAAATGGAATTTTCGATTTTGACACAACTATTCCGCTAAAAGGAATAAACCTTCAATTGTTCTTAAGGATTTAATATATATGTTTGCATGTTTTTCCTTTAGTAGAGATATCATTCCGAACAAAAATGATAAATCACTCTATTTTCTTTCAAATTATCACACCTTCATTAGGACAGTGTTCGTCTGGTGAGTTTTACAATGATTTTATTCTTTAATACTGATTGAATCGCTTTTTGGTTGACAGCTTCATCATTATCTCTCTTAATCCCCCCTTTAACATTGACACTTGTGCCTTTTCCAAAATATTCATTACTAAATATTTAGAAAGAAGCCTCCAAGAAGCATAACATCTTTTAAAAAAGAAATCAAATTTCTTCACAGAAAAGTACAGTTTTCTTCGTCACTAGAACATAAGCATTGTAGAGCACAGACGAAAGAAAATTTTTCTTTAAAGATATTTTATTGCTCTTTTAAACTTGTTTCGCGAGAAGAGTCGGGTCTTGTTAACAATTAGAAGAAGGTTCAGACGATTGTGTAAGGAACAACAACCGCTCGAGACAAAGTCCCAACGAGAAGTGCTTTATTTGCGAAGATCACAGTTTACAAGAAGGGAAATACCTCCAAGAGGTACTAGCACACTTAACTTAAAGAGTAATTGGCGATAAAAAAGATAATAAATAAAATTATATAGTTCTCTGTTTGAGAGTTTGGATTTGATCTCCTTTCTTCTATGTCCTCTTTTTCCTTTTATATTTCTTTGACCATTTTCCCTTGTAGTGTTATTCGAGAAACTGTTGGAAAACTGCTTATCGCCCAATAACCACCCATTTTCTCCATGATGGATGGCTTGTCAATAACGGATGCTTATCGTCATGTAACCACCCACTTCTTCCATGATGGACGATCTGCTAAAATCGTCCTTAACTGCTGCTATATTTCTTGACATTTAACCGCTCCTGACTGTAGCTCTTGTATCGTGGAATGAACTATTTCCATAACCGTCGCTTTAAATAAAGGCTCTATACTTGCTTGGAATTTAGGCCTTCTGCATGTTTGGGCGATAATGCTCGCCCTGATCTTGGATGACTTATCAGCTTGGGCGATATTGGGCCCCGCTAATGATTCTATCAGGGTACTGTTTTAGGACTTTTCATGGTCTCTTTTGGGCCCATCCTTCGAATTTCCTACCTGGGCTTCCATCTTTGGACCATTTAATTGGGCCTCATTTTTATGCGTCAACAATTACCTCCCAATATGGCAAAATTAATATCAATTATTAATTTTTATGCCATATTCATTCTTTACAATTCCCGCGATGTTTAAAATTACACAAGGAGAAATGGACCCAATCATTACTTGGTCTGGCAGTGACCTTCTATATCCAAAAAGTGCAATATCACGCCACCCCTATAAACCAAATAATACGCTATTTTATCGCGTCATTATACCCACGTTCTGCATCGCTGCGTTTCTTCTCCTATTAAATCACTGTTCATCGTCTTGCTTTTTTACTTGCAAACATTTCACAACGCGAAAACTCTCAAGAAAAATCATTTATTGATGCTGATTCGGTGGGCCAGTTGTTTCCTTGCACTCAAGACCCTCCCTTTCTAAACTCTTTCCCTGAAGTCAATCCGTTAAAAAGGTATTCGTACTTGGCCCAAAGCTGATACTACCTTCCGTTGTTGGCATGCATGTATGACCAATCACGGCCCTACCAATGCTATTTTTGACCGTATCAGGATTTCTGATTTATTAGAAATCACCGTTTATCCCCCAATTTATGATCTCGTGCTTTTTCCTATTGCCTTAAGTTTTTGGTCGTCCGAATACAATACTTTCATTTTCCTTCTTGGCCCAATGTCCATCACTCTGAGGGATGTCGGGGTCTTAGTTAATCTCCCGCCTC
>CAIGRP010004542.1:0-13177 GCA_903798385.1 Fraxinus cuspidata
CAAGGAATTCAAGAGGCATCTCCAAGTAAACATAATCATCATCTTCCAAATAAGTCACAATGAACTAAATCAATGACAAACACCAACTAAATTCAAGCAATGTTCAAACTTAGTAATATGAAATGGTTATTATCCTTGGTATCAACCTTGCTCACTACAATATCACCACGAGCAATCACATCACGCACAAAATGATACCTCACATCAATGTGTTTAGTCCTCTCGTAAAACATCTGATCCTTAGTCAAGAAAATTGCACTCTGACTATCACAATATACTGTAGACACCTACAAGTCTTCATTGATTTTACCAATCAATCCTCTCAACCACATAGCCTCCTTAGATGCCTCTATAATAGCCATGTATTATGCTTCTATTGTAAACAAAGCTACTATATTTTGCAAAGTAGCTTTCCAGCTAATAGCACAGCCTCCAAGAGTAAACACATACCCTGTAAATGATCTCATCTTATCAAGGTCCCCTGCATAATCTGAATCCACATACATAATGACTCCAATCTAAATTTCTACCAAAATGCAAACAAGCATGATAAGAACCCCTTAAGTATATAAAGATCCACTGCATTGCTTTCCAATGTTCATTACCAAGACTTATCATATATCTGCTAACTGTACTAAATGTATGTGCCAAATCAGATCTTGTACAAACCATAGTATACAACAGCGAACCAACTGCACTGGAATAAGAAACCCGAAACATGTAATCAATGTCTTCATTTGACTGAGGACACAATGTAGTTAATAATTTAAAGTGGGCAGTATAGCGAGGGAGTACTGACAGTCTTCGTATTCACCATATTGAATCTTTCAAGTACCTTCTTAATGTACATCTTCTGACTCAAATGCAATAGACATCCTTTCTATCCTTCAAGATTTTCATACCAAAAATCTTTTTTGCTGCAACAAAATCCTTCATATCAAACTCCTTACAGAGTTGAAACTTCACTTAATAGACCTTTGTTTTATCTTTGACTGCTATGAGCATATCATCAAAATATAATAACAAATATGTAGTTGATCCACTATTTTCTTTACCAAATCAGATCTTGTACAAACCATAGTATACAACAGCGAACCAACTACACTGGAATAAGAAACCCGAAACATGTAATCAATGTCTTCATTTGACTGAGGACACAAGGTAGATAATAATTTAAAGTGGGCAGTACAGCGAGGGAGTACTGACAGTCTTCGTATTCACCATATTGAATCTTTCAAGTACCTTCTTAATGTACCTCTTCTGACTCAAATGCAATAGACATCCTTTCTATCCTTCAAGATTTTCATACCAAAAATCTTTTTTGCTGCAACAAAATCCATCATATCAAACTCCTTACTGAGTTGAAACTTCACTTAATAGACCTTTGTTTTATCTTTGACTGCTATGAGCATATCATCAAAATATAATAACAAATATGTAGTTGATCCACTATTTTCTTATCTAAAGTACACACAACTATCATAATTATATCTGAAGAAACCATGAGTAGTCATGAATAAATAAAACCTCTTATATCACTGGCTCAATAACTGCTTTAGTCCATACAAGGACTTCNACTATCATAATTACAACTGAAGAAACCATGAGTAGTCATGAATGAATCAAACATCTTATACCGCTGCCTCAGTGACTGCTTTAGTCCATACAAAGACGTCTTCAACAAGCATACATAGTCTTCTTTTCCAGATACTATAAACCACTCTGGTTGTTTCATGTAGATGTTCTCCTCAAATTCTCTATGTAAAAATGTTGTCTTGACATCCATCTATTCAAGCTCCAAGACATTCTTAGCCACCACTCCAAGTAAAGTCCGAATGGAACTATGTTTCATAACTAGTGATAACACATCTGTAGAGTCAACACCTGGAATTTGACTATAGCCCTTTGCTACCAATCTAGCCTTGTATCTAGCATCTTCAATCTCTGATGTGCCTTCCTTTCTTTTGAACATCTATTTGCAGTGAACAACATTTTTACCTCTAGGTAATTTCATCAAGTCCCATGTGTTATTTTTGCTTAATGACTCCATTTCCTCCTGCATAGCAATCATTCATCTACTAGAGTCAATGCAACTGACTGCCTCTGAATATGTAGCAGGCTCCTCAGTAGAATCAATATTTTCAGCCACACTCAATGCATAAGCTATCAAATATGCTTTCCCATACTTCTGTGGAGATCTAATCCATCTGCGATGTGGTATAGGTAAAGTAGGCAAGATATTACTGTCTGTCAACCTCGAACTGGACTGATCTATAGTAAATTGTTCTACAACCTCTGATTGTTCATCTGAACCAATTTCCAACTCCACCTGAGTTGAATGATTCTGCTCCTTAGTTTTATCAAAATCCTCGAGAGGTGAACCACGAACCATAGAAAGTTTATCAAATACTACATCCTTACTGACAACTACCTTTCTTGTCTCAGGACACCATAATTTATACCCCTTCACACCTAATTTATACCCAAGAAAGATGCACTTTCTTGACCTATGCTCCAACTTTCCATTATTTTTATGAGCATTAGCAGGGCACCCAAAAATCTTTAAATCAGAATAGCAAGAAAGTTTACTAGACCATACATCTTCTAGTGTCTTTTTATCTTATTGTTAACTCCCACTCCCTAATATCAGAAACCAAGCTATAGTAGTAGTTTCAGCCAAAAAAGTCTTAGGCAACCCTGAATTTAAAAGCATACAATGAACTTTTTCTATCAAAGTTTTATTCATTCGTTCTGCCATACCATTCTGTTGAGGAGTTCTAGGCATTGTTAAGTATTTTAGGATGCCTTCAGCCATGGAGAAGCTATTGAATTCATCTGATCAAAACTCCGAACCATTATCTGTGTGTAGACGTTTTACCTACGTTCCAATATGCTTTCAACCAATATTTTCCACTCCTTGAAGGTCCCAAACACACCAATCTTCTTCTTAAAGAAGAATACTCAAACTTTCCTGGAGAAATCATCAATTATTGTCAACAAGTAATAATGGCACCCTTTTGATAGAAACCTGACTGGTCACTAAAGATCTAAATGGATATATTCAAGTATTCCCTTCGTGTTGTGTCTTTCTTTAGTGAATCTGACTCTTTTCCATTTTCCAAAGATACAATGCTCACAAAAATTTATTTTGCTGGTCTTCCGCCCACAAGAAGTCTCCTTCTACCCAGCTCCGACATGCCATTCTCACTCATATACCCGAGCCGCATATGCCAAAATTTTGTAACTTCATACACATTCACCAGTGTATCTATAACCATTTGAGTCAAGTACACTCAGAGATATGAGATTTCGCTTCAGTTCTGGAACATGCCTTACATTTGTAAGTATCCTTGATCGCCTCATCAAACATTCTGATTCTCACTATACCAACTTCATGAATTTTGTAAGGTGCGTTATTTTCCATAATCACAGAACCTTTCAAAACTCCTTCATATGTTGAAAATCAGTCCCTCTTGAGACAAATATGAAAAGTACAAGCCGAATCTAGAACTCATTCCTTACAAGGTTCGGAATCCATGTCAGAAATCACAAAAAGCTCTCATTTACTTTGCCCATTTTCTACAATATCAGCCTTTAATGTGTTAGGAGGTTGCTTTCCTTTCTCAATAGCACCAGCTGCTCTATTTCTATTTTTCAAGGCATAGCAATCAGCTCTAATATGCCCATTTTTTCTTACATTAATGACATGTTTTCACACCATGTCTAGATTTCGTTCTGCCCCTAATATTTTTGCCGAAATTCTTATCTTGATTTCTTACATGCACAATCAAGCCTTCTGCATGATTCCCGGATCCTCTAACAAGATACCTCATATTTTTCTTAGATAGTAAAACATCATAAACATCTTCTACGGTGAGAGTATCTCGACTATAGAGAATAATATCTCTAAAAGTCACATATGATGGCAGCAGAGAACACAACAACATGAACACCAAGTCCTCATCGTCATACTTAACTTTCAATGTCTCCAAATCAACCACGATTTCTTTGAACATAATTAAGTGATCATACAATGACGCACATTCAGACATTCAGTGAGAATACAAATGTTGTTTCAAGTTAGCTCCAACTTCAATTACAACGCAGACGTACTTCTCTCCTTTAGAACATCTTAAAGAATTTGATTTGAAAGATGTAGATGAATTTGTGATTGGGCTTTTCGATCCCTACGCTACTTTTTTATCCTGCGTCCAGATAACAGGCATCCTATCAAACCCAAGCAAGGCTTCCTTCAAATCTAATGGCACTAGAACCACTCGAATCTTAAGGTAAATCTAGTGTTTATATCCAACAACATAATATCATATTTCATTTTCGCCATGCGGAACAGTCAACCTCGCTCTGATACCACTTGTTATAAATTTTAGATTGCAAGATAATTACGATAATGAAATAAACAAGAAGAAAATAAACACCAAAATTTACGTGGAAACCCAATATGGGAAAAATCATGGGCGAGAGAGAAAAATCCACTAAAATCAATAGTAATTGTGTTTACAATATCAAGATCTCAATACTCTCAATTGAAATCCAAACTCTCTAACTCTCAAGATGTTGAATTATCATGAGTGAAGACACAATGTGGAATATANCTCAATACTCTCAATTGAAATCCAAACTCTCTAACTCTCAAGATGTTGAATTATCATGAGTGAAGACACAATGTGGAATATATATATATATATCTTTGTTGGAGTCCTAGATGAAGAAGAAGTCATTTTCCAAGTCAAACTCTCAATCTTTGATGAAATTTGATCTTCATTAATTTGGACTCTTAAAAAACCCAAACTCTTTAGACTTCTTTTATTCTACCAAATCCAAATAACATGGAATTTGGATCACACCACAACAGTACGCAGTATGGAGTAGTTAGAAGCAAAACGTGTTGCTCGAAAGGTAGAATATGCAGTTTGAGTGAAGATGGAGCAGAGGATGCAAAACAAGCTAAAGGTTGTTGAGCAACAATTCAATTCTACGTTACAGTGTTGGCATCATTCTATGCACCAGCTACGTGGTAAAGTTAATGTCTTTGTAGTATCATCATTTATACCATTGTCAATAAAAAAAATGCTAACGAGGAAGATGATATTTACGACAAAGAGAACAACTTTGATGATGAGGACAACTTTTGATGAGGACGAGCAACATATCTATTTCCTGAGGATAAATATTTATTTTTTTCTTTAGACGCATAATAATAGATATAGAGCATGTTTGCTATATTGGTTTTAAGTTTAAATGTAATCATATTTAGTGAATGATTTTTATTTTTGCTTTGGTGCAATATTTTAGATTCAATGTTACATTGATTGACATTAAACATCTTAATTAGTTTATTATATTTTTGCATCTTTATACTACTTTGAATAAGGTTAAAAACTTAATAAAATATAAATAATAAACGAGAATAATTTAATTTAATTTTTCCTTACGAATTGAGACAAATATTAAATATGTTTTTCCCAAAAAAAAAATGTATTTGTAGGAAAAGCATGGCTTTGCCCAAAAAATAATGTGTACAATATTGTCACAAATTCTTAGTTGTCGAGAAAAATATGTATATCTTATCCCACAAATATTCTTTCCACAAAAAAATTAATTTATAGAGAAAAGCACGATTTAGCCCGCTACATAATTTGTAGGAAAAAATAAAATTATTTCGTGGGCCAAAAGTAACTTTAGCTGACAAATAATTTTGTCGAGAAAAAACTTACACGACGTATTGTATTTGTCTCAAAAGAGTTCGTAGGGAAAGACTTTAGTTCACAAATTTCAAAATCTTGTAGTCTTTTACCTATCCCCTCGATGTTTACACCCACAAACTTGCCTACAAAATTTTTTCTTCGGCAAAAGTTTTTTCCCACAAATAAAAAACATTTCCCTACAAATATTCTATGTAGGGAAAACATAAAATTATTGTAGTGCAATGATCGAAACATTGAGGAATATTCAAAGAGATATTTCAAGAGTCGATCTAATTCTATTTTTATAGTATCCACAAATATGATTCGTGCATGGTGAGAGTTGTTTTAAGGAATTGATTAGCGCAATATGTATAAAAAGACATCCGTACTTTCTTATTGAAAGATCAACCATATTTCAACGTTTGGTTTTAGCTGATTGTCTTGTCTTGCCCTGACAACTCAAGCATCTTATATTAGAAAAAAAAAAATCTCGAGCATCTCAATTATTTTGTAGTTGAGATCAATAAATCAAATATTAACTAAGAAATTTGATATAATTTTATCATTTGAAAATTAATAAATAGTTCAATAAAACTTGTACAACTTTATTTATTATAAAAACCATACAAACGAAGTCAAATTAAATAATTTGGTATAAACTATTTTTTAAACAGAAATTTCAAATCAAGAGTGAGCGACACAAAATACCTCAAGTAAACCATATAAAGTATGAATTTTCCCATGTAAAATGGTGTCATAAGCTTTGTATTGAGTGATGTGGTTGAATATGATATTGAAGCACACCAAATTTTTGAGTTTAAATCTTATTGTTACTCAATTATGAAAATTGTGCGTACCTTTATTGAAAATCATTTTTATACGCGTAGTATTGGAGAGTAAATATAATAAATATTTTCCTTCTATGACGATTTAACTTTCAAATTAGGTGGTTCTAACTCCAATAATTCTTTCATATCATGATTCCATGATTTTTCTTTCAACCATTAATTCAAGCTTTTGTCTTTTTGTATGAAATTTATGCCAACTTTTTATGAAATGTCTAATTGCACTTTCGAATTTAGTTTATAATTTGAGCAATTTCATAAAGAAAAAAGTGGGTTGATAAAAAAAAAAAAACTTTGAATAACAAAGATTCTGATTCTCCACTTTCCCAAAAAAGAAAAAAAATGAAAAGAAAATTTACTATTCAAACAATTGTATTATAAGGGCATAGTGACCTTTCATATTGTTATGTTCAGGTTGAAATGAAAGGGACAGCCACATATAAACAGAAGGATGTGTGGTTTTTCTTGAATCCATTATTCTTGGGTTTTATTTTGTTATTTTTTTTTTTTAAATGAAAACTATGCCAACTCTTGATGGACCATACTTCTCGGTGAATCGATCCTCACATGTTACCATTTCGGCTTGTTTTGAGATAGTGGTTATTTGGGTACTCGTCCTTTTCTAAGTTGGTCAAGAAAAATTCTTTCACATGTGCTTTTAAAGGTCGATCATACAATTTCTAACTATACTTATCAATTCTGATACAAGGAGTAGATAAGAATTTTTGAAAATATGATTTTATTTGATTCGAACTCCTACTTCAAAATTAACGGAACGGTATATTAGTGTTTTACTCCATGAGATGATTGACATGATATATTTATTTATTAAAAATCATTAAATTTTGAATAATATATTTGATTCAAAATAACTTATTTTGAACTTTAAAATAAGTGAGAATTTGATTGAATTGCTAATGGCTGGAAACTTTGGAAAATATTGAACTTACAAGTATCCTTTTAGAAAATATGAAAATTCATGGGGCTAATAAATATGACAACACAGAATATACACTATAAAAACGCCGATATATATATACACATCGAAAAAATACACACCATGATATACAAATGCAAATATTTAATAAATTCTATTCCAAATTTTTTTATTACAAAACACAAATTTGTGTTCATTGGGACTAGTCCTGGCAATGGCTCGGCCCTTAAACCCACGAGCTCGTGGCTCGTGTATATATATATACACATCGAAACAATACACACCATGATATACAAATGCAGATATTTAATAAATTCTATTCCAAATTCTTTTATTACAAAACACAAATTTGTGTTCATTGGGACTAGTCCTGGCAATGGCTCTACCCTTAAAGCCACGAGCTCGTGGCTCGTGAGAAACGAGCCATGAGCTCACGAGCCGAGCCACGAGCCCATGAGCTTTTTGATTTTATTTTTTGATTTTTTACTTTTTCACATTTTTTTTATTATTTTTCTTTAATTTTTCATGAGCCCACAGGCTCGGGCTCTTCTTTTTGACGAGCCCGAGCGGCTCGTGACATGCCAAAAACTAGCCGAGTCGACGAGCCGCTTGACTCGATTGCCGCCCCTACTTGGAACTCTTACACATTGATGTATATGGTTTGATAATGGACGATTCGTTGTATCATGTGAGACGATTGTTATATATCTTTAAGCATCATAAAATGAATCATATTTATCTTAAGGACACAATGTGATTCAGTAGGCTCAAATTAAAATTATGTCCCGATTTTGTTCATGATTCAATCTCGTGTTTTATCCTATTGATCATTCCGTACTTATTTCAAGAAGAGCAAGTTTAAGGAGGATTAAGCGTCTTCTGCATGTTAGAAAGAAGAAAATTCGTACTCCAAAAATGTGGACAGTAATAAGACATTATATGAGTTAATGAGTTGTTGATAGGGCTAGGCGTGAGTTGGATTTGATTGGATTGGATTGATTTTGAATCCAACCCAACATATTTAGTTTGACAATAATTTAAATCGAAACCAACTCATTCATGATTGAAACTCAACCCAACCCAATCCAAGTTGACCAAACTCGAGTTGGGTTGATAGGTTTGGACTTGAGTCCAATTCAAGTCGGACAATCTTTTTATGGGCCCAATGTTTGGGACATTTTCCGTTCAATTTGAACAATTTTTTTAAAGTTTGATACAATTTCAACTTAGATCAATTTCAACGGACAATCTTTTTATGGGCCCAATGTTTGGGACATTTTCCGTTCAATTTGAACAATTTTTTTAAAGTTCGATACAATTTCAACTTAGATCAATTTCAATTACATTAAAAATGGTTATTTGTAAGGCCTTAAGTCAATTGAAGTTGGATCAATGATTTGTGGGGTTAAGTTCCATTCCAATAGAACTATAAAAATTAAAAATATTGTCAAACCTGTAAAATAGATTATATCATGATCAAATTAAATACATATTAAAGCAATTTAAATATATGTTGAATACCTGCATATTATACATATTGAATAAAATGAATTTAACCTAAATACTAACAATGTTAAATCATCCAAACTCAATACAAACTCTCATCCTTCAATACAAGTGTGTAGTCAAAAATCACGTCAAAAAATCAAGTCGAAAAGTCGAGGCACAAGCAGCAATGAGAGGCAGAAGAGACAAGAAACAGAAGAGACGTGACGCAGATGAGAATTTTGATCATTATATTTTAGATTTTTTTATTTTAAATACTAATTTTCTTTTTAATATTTTTAAATTTATTGTGTTGGGTTTGATTGAGTTTTAATAGATAATCTAACACCCAACCAAACCCGACCTAAAATTTGATTACCTAACCCGAACTCAACACAATTGAACTAAAAAACTAATCCAAACCGGTCAGTTTGTGTTGGATTGTTCAGTTTGATTGGTTCGAATTGATTTTTGTATAATATGTTTTCTATCTTATAAAATATATGTCCAACTCATGTTCTTGAACCTCCTAATTTATCGTTTTTCGAATTGAGCCAACAATATTTTCTTAGACAACTAACGTCCATGATTATATTACATAAATATCTCTTGAATTGATTCAGCGCCACTGTTAGTTTGAATTCAAGAAACGCTATTTTGTGCTTGAATCGAATATTTGTTAGCCAACTGAGATTTCAAATCATGCTAGCAATATAGTCTTTTACATGAATTTGATTAAAATAGAAACGTGCAATGCGTGCACCCTTTTATGTGCGTCTGTTCGTCCTTGGTATAATTGGGTCCGGTTTAGGTACAAACCAACCAGGATCCGTTGTCTAGAAAATCAAATCGTATTCAAGGCGCATGGCCGCGCGTCCGTTCGTATGATGTTCGTATTGCTAATTAGTAGTGTCGAAGTAGATTTAACCGTCGGGTCAAGTTAGGGCAGCCTGACATTTAAAAAGCACAATATTGAGATGAGACATTGGCTTGCCCACCTTCAGAAGTCCCCAGTAGACATGCTCCAAAATAAATAAATATAAATTGAATGGGAAAAATTTAACTGAATAGTTCGGCCAGTAGTTTTGTTATCGATTTTTGGATAGGCTGATATACGCAATGGAGACGAATAATATTATTTATTATCATGGATGTTCATCATTAGTCTATGCAATAGTGACACTCATAGTGATGAATAGCATTATTTAATAAAGATGCTAGTGTAGAGTGTAAATTAGAAGAAAATTTAACATGAGTTGCATGTGTTAAGGTTATGTGTTGCTCTCTATGAGTTTACTGGTGAACAGCTTTAAGTCTACATTCTGGAATTTGAGAAACATCACATTTCTAGACGATGTTATTTCGTGTGTTTGTAAAACATGCTTTCGTCAAATTTATAGAATTCGAGGAGATCAAGTCCGTGTGATGCAAAGTTTGTGACCATTGAGTGTCGTCTTCATATATACGGACTACGAACAAAACGTGACACCTTAGTGTCATGATAGCTTATATGCGTAATTGAGTCTGTGCCCTTTTTCTTTTATAATTTGACCTATTGGGTTGCAATCTTTTATAGTTTTAACCATTGGTGATGTGATTATAAATTTACAGCAGCCAAATAAAAATCCTAAACTATCCTAGATAGATGTGGCAAAGATAACAGCAAATCCAGGAGGCCAAACAGCATATTGTTTCTAATTTGATCCTCTAACTTACTCTTTGGTTCTCATTTATTAGTTTGAGTCAAAATACTATAAGGTCCGAATTATTATTTTTCTTGAAGTTCAAAGCACCATTTCACCAGAAATAATTTTATCCATAAAATAATCTGGAAATGAAAAAGTCTCCTTGGTCAGGATGTCGACCGCTTGATTTTAGTCCCGACTGATCAGTGAGCACTTGGAAAAAGTGAATTAGGTCGTGATACCGCTGAGGATAGCCCCAAGTGCATGAAGATTTGGACGGTGGACAACCTCTATTGCAATGCTACCATTTGACTCCATAATCATTTCCACATAATTTTAAACCTAATTGTTGGAATTTACAGAATAATTATTTATAGATGTGAATTGAAAGGTCAATTGGGTTTGGGTGTGATTATTCAAATATGTACATTACAAAAATTCATAACCTTTTGATACGGTGTAATCTAGACTATTAAATATGAAAATGTGCAATCTAATGATCCACGTTAATTTATATCAAAATGTGCAAAAGTCATTTTTAATCTATAAATAGGGACCTCTAATTTCAAATTTTCTAAACCAAATCAACTCTAGAAAAATTGATTTCTAAATTATATCCTCTCTTCAAAATATTATGTAATTTTTATTTGGCTCAAATTAACTCTCGTTCGAATTGTTTTCAGAAATAAAATTTCGTGAAGAATACTGCCACCACTTTGGTTCTTCGACAAAATTAATATTATACTATATTAATTTTAAAAGTAGTATTATTCCTTGGAAGACAAATATCCATTTGATCTTGTTAATACCTGTGCAGAAGATGAAATTTGTCTTAAAGAAATTTGAATTTGCATATTTGGATTCGTTTCATCTTCTTTTCAATAAGTCGCAATTAGTGAATTTTATATGTACATATCTAGATTTCAGTAAGTCGAAATTCTATTCGGTATTTTGTAACAGTAAGTCACGATTTTATAATATTTTCATTCACATGTTTTTGATTAAAAGGAATATAACTATGCATCAATTCTCCAACACTAATAAAGCCATGCTACTCACTAGAATATCTAGATAATTCACCCCGAATGGATTTATATTTAGCAGCAGCTAGTTATCCCTTTACATTCGTGCAAACAATTAAAATTCTGTAGTACCAATGTCCCAATTTTACAGCAGTATCCACATTAAGCTTCAGTCAGTTCCCAAATGGTGGTGTCCATATCTAAATTGTGTGACGTGCCAATAGAATTTGCAGACCCAATAACAGTGACTCGAAGCTGAATCTTTTGGTAATCTACAATAAAATGAGTCACCTCTTGTGGTAAAACCTATGATGGTCTATGCGCCCCCTCAATCGATATGAGTTTTGCTCCCTACATAGGGCCGGCCTTAGGCCAAAGTCAATTAGGCAATGGCCTAGGGCATCAAATCATATAGGGACTCGAAATGAAAAACAATTTTTGGTAGATTTAAAAATTACTTTAACTACAATTTTTCTTTTGTCGATTCTAACTTAGTTCGATCTTATCCAAATTATTTTTTCTCAAGTTTAATATATATGATTAATTACGAGCTACCAAACAAGCCAATATTCTCGAGTTGTCGAGATAAAGTTTTTGTAATTCTATCTTTTGAATTGTACCAGGTCTTCGTTTAAAATATAAATATATTATTTATTTAAAAATTTAATTACTTTGACGCTTGTAAAAAGTTTACGTTTATAGGCCTCATCATGACGAGTAGCCTAGGGGCCTCAAAATTTTATGGACCGACTCTGGGCCCTCAGCAATGCCATAATATGATAATAAGTAACTCCATCTCTGGCTCAGAATGAAATTGGGTTTAGTTAATCTTAGATTGACTCCAGACTATAAATTTAGTATTAGGGAAAATCTGTAACATTGGTCCTCCAACTTCTAGCATTTGTAGCAACTCAATATTCAATTTTAGATATGGACATTTCATTTTCACATTCAATTACTAGCATGGTAATCGTGGATGGTTTGGTTAAAAATCAAATTGTTCACTAAAAATATTGTTTTTCTAAATTAAATATTAATTAGTGAATAATCATTGCATCCTTGTAGCTCTAATTATTATGATTATTGTACTCTATAACCATAGTTCTTAACTACAAATATAGTGTTTTGATTCTCAATAAAAAACATACAAATTTATTGACTCTCTCTGTTTGTCTTCTATTTTTTATCTAACTTGTAAAGCGTTATAAGTATAACTGTTCTTCTTGTAAGATTGTATAAAATTCACCATGTTTAGCATTCAAGATTTATGAGTTTTCTACTTTAAGTTGAAATCTATCGACTCTCTCTATTTGTCTTTTCTTTTCTATCTAACTTCTAACGCGTTATAAGCATTGATAAGCGTATTTTGTACATTTATCTAGTCCATTAAATTAGAATATTTGTTAGTGCTTTGAATGAGTTATATCTTAATTTTGTGTTAATTATGTTTGTTAGGTTAAACTCATTGCAAATTGGTGAATTTGGAAGAAATGAATGA
>CAIGRP010004558.1:0-35045 GCA_903798385.1 Fraxinus cuspidata
TAAGTTCTCATTAACAAACTTCAACCCATTCAGTCTTTTGGTAGAGTCCTGTAGGTCACCTACTCTCTTTCTTTCAAGTTCGTTTACCTTTTTCAGAACATCTTTATTGACCTTTTTAATTTTTAGACTCTCCTCGAATAATTCTCGATAAGACTCATGAATATCAATGTCATCCTCAGATTTTTCACTACGTTCTTCATTCTCTACTTTTGTACTTTCCTTTTTGTTCATCTTCATCACCAGAAGTGTCACTCTGAGCACATGAATCTGATTTATCATCACTCAAGGTCACTGCTAGTGTCTTACGCCTTTCTTTATTTGAAATATTTTTCAAGTTAGGACATTCATTCCTATAGTGATGGTAAGCCTGACACTCAGGCAACTAACATATTAGGTTTTCTTATCGGCAGTTCTAGAGTTACTCGTTTCACGCTTATCTTTCACAAATTTACTAGGGAATTCATTTTTTCATTCTTGAGTTTTTCTCCTTTTCCTCATCACCTTCTGGAATTTTTTAAAGAAATAAGCTATTTCGTCTTCCCTAAACATCTCAATATCAGTAGACTCACTCTCTTATCTAACAGTGTTCATGGCTATGGATTTAACCTTTTTAGGTTGAGAATTGGTGAGTTTATAGGTTTGGATAGATCCTATGAGTTCTTCTATCTTATCTACATCTAAGTCCTTAGTTTCTTCAATCACGGTGACTTTAGGTCTAAACCTTTCAAGTAGGGATCTAAAGACTTTTCTAACGATCTTGGACTCGGGAATCTTTTCACATAGGTTAAAACTCAAATTAACTATGTCATTCAGTTTTGCATATAATTCATCGAACGATTCATCGTCCTTAATTCTAAATTCTTCAAACCTAGATATTAACGTCTGCAGGTTTGAATTTTTAACAGTTTTAGCTCCCTCGTGTGTGGTTTCTAAAATGTCCCAAACTTTTTTAGCAGTCTCACACATCAAAACTCTCCTCTGAAGCCATAAATAGGGCATGAATGCCCTTACTGTTCTAGTTACAATCAGCTATATCATTTTTAGTTCAAAGCGAAATATCAGTAGGTAGTTGAAGGTGCAGTCCACCTAGTTTGAACTCTCATCCAATGCTTTAAGAAAAACTCTCATTCGAACTTTTCAATGCTTTTGTTGAAAAACAGAGGCACGGACAATGACTAACTCATTTAGAATAAATTATGGGTTAAGAATCGAAATAGGGCTCTGATACCAATTGAAAATACGAAGTTCGACCCAAACTACACCTAAGGGGGTGAATAGGTGTAAATGCGGAATTAACAAATTATAATTAACCAGCAACAAGTCACTAACTAATTACCTCTAGATGATTATGCAATCAGTTCAATTATCCTATGTTTGAATACCGCAGAATATAAAAATAGTGAATAAAGTAATAAATAACGCACGGTATGATCATAGAGAAATCCCAATTGGATAAAAACTTCGGGCATTTTGACTGTCAACAATCCACTATAAACTATTTATAACTTACAGTTTACCAAACTAGAGGACGATACATACTATCTGATCTCCTGACCGCAATTCCAATATAACACCACTTTCTACTATTTGCACATTACTCATTGACTTTCACAACATATCAATTTAAGTCCATTTTGTTCACAGATCTGCCAATTACATTAAATACCTAACAACCTTTCCATTTGGCATTCTTTAACAAAACTACAATTTAAAGTCAAGGCAGTAATGAAATAAAATTACAACAATTACATTAAATACCTAACACGTAGTTAACATAAGTACAATCGATAATGAATTCGTGCTTAATTTGTTTAAAAGCCAAGTATAAATTAATGAAGTTCTTGTAATAATTGAAAATTCGAGAATTCTCACAAAGTTATTCAAATTTGGATCTAGATAGACATAATATTATCATTATATATGAATCATGTTATTCAAGTCACACACAAGCATGCAAGATAAAACTCTCTCTCTCTCTCTCTCTCTCTCTCTCTCTCTCTCTCTCTATATATATATATATATATATATATAAAGAGAGGAATTTTAGACTTTCCACATTGAAACTTGTAGAATCTTTTTTCTTTTCTTTTATACCTTCGAAGGGATCTCTCGTTCTTTATTGTCAATTCATTTACAATTAAAATTATAACCAACATTAGCAACAATTAATAGGAAATTATAATCAAGATCTCAACGAATCATAATTCAAACACATTAACTACTTATTTCATATATCTGAATTCAATATAAATGAAATATAGAAGAGTTCATGAAAAAAAATCATGATTATAATAACAATAATACTTTTGAGTAAAACTAGTACTCCTTATGATTTAAAAATCTTGAATATATTAATGATGAAATAAGTTGATTATTGTTTAAATTTGGATGTGAAATACGAAAATTTCGGAAGAGTCGAAGTTAAAATTTATTAAAATTTTAAAATAACAATTTTTTTTTTTTTTTTACCACGGTTGATGTCGGTAAACAGTGATTATGGTAGACCATTTCTTTATGGTGCTAGGATGACGATCCTAAATATAAAATACTGAAAAAAAAAAAAAAATCAGCTAGACAATTATTTAAATGTGTATGAGTACTAATTGACAAATACAATCATATTATTCATATGTGATGCAATAACTGAAATTAAAGAGTTAAATATTAGAAAACTGGATTACTTTTCATTAAGTTTTTGATTTATAGTCTCAATCTCAAATTTTGAAGAAGTGCTTCACAACGCTCGGAATGTGCCTTTGGAGATCCTGCTTAGTTTGCTTGAGTTAACTTTTCACCAATTTGCAGTTGTCCTTCAAACTTAACCTTGTCGTTCTCAATTTGCGTTCCAAACTTAACCTTGTCGTTCTCAATTTGCGTAGTATGACTTGCATTCATATCTCGATTCAATTTCAACTATGTAAACTTCAATCACCTAATCAAGTTTAATCACAAACTCAATTTTTGAGCAAACAATGATGTATGCGGGTTGTATGCTAATTTCATCTTTTTTTTTTTATCGATTTCAGTTGACCCCATTATGATTAATTCATTGGTCTCTACATGCTCTTCATTTGTTGTTAGTTTATCGAGTTGAAAGAACAGTCTACTAGTACTATCCAAAAATTCGGACAATTTTCCTAGGAAGTTGTCAATAAAGTCTCCCTTTCTTGTTGATGATTGATGAGATTGTTACTACTTCAACCTTTTGACCAATAGAGTTTTTGGTGTTGCTTCCAACCCGGATTATACATTTTCTCGTATGGTTTATTTTGTGTATGTTTTATCTGATACTTATTTAGGTTGTCAACCTTTTATTTCTTTACATTACGAAGAAAATCCATCTTCAAAGGTATGTCATTTTGATAAATTTCGACATATGGGAGAGATTTCTACTGTTTATCGTGTATTTGATATCTCAATAATGCCCATAATAATTTCAATGTCAAATAATCCTCATCAACATCATTGACACCTTGTACATAAAATCTGGTAGTCTCCACAGTACTCCTAAGAGCAACTCATCATCACCAACTTCGACATGTGCATCATATTTCTTCATTTAAAGCGTTGTAGGGTGAATAAATCTCCTATAGGCATGTTATCTTCATCAATTTCTGGTTGTGCCATCTTATTTTGTTATCGTACTCTTGATTCAGTTTGTTCTCTGTCAATGAAACTAAGAGAAATCAGTAGATGAGTTGAAAAACAACAACAAATATTTAAATGAAAGTTAAAACCATAGATATTAGTCTTGACCATCGTTGACCCAGACAAATAATCGGATTATTGGGTCAATGGTTCAATCGGTAGGTCAATGGTTCAACTGTTGTATCATTACTAGGCCGAATTCTAGTAAAAAAATATTTTTAGAACAAATAAACAACATTATGCTAAAATTGAATATATGTGTGTGTGTGTGTGTGTGTGTGTGTGTGTGTGACATAGTGATATAAGATATTCATATTTCCCACAAGATGCACAAGTTTGAATCTTTGCTACTACAAATATGATGTTAAATTTTTCTATGGACCAATTTTGGAAACAAATGGTCTTGAGCGAACTAGATCTGGTTTCTTTACAATCCGCCCAGTTTGTACGGTTCTGACCTTTTGAGCGATTTTTGATCGGGTTCTTTGACAGTGGACTAATTAATGCTAACCAAACTGGACCACAGTCCGATTCGATGATTTTCAGGCCGGATCAACTAATCCAATCCAATTTAAATAACTATGGTTAAAACTAACAAAAAAAAAACTAAAATAAATAAACTAGTACCAAGCAATTGCGCCAAAACTTGATTGTGTTATTTCGCAAGAGTATGGATTGTGACAAGTATTATAATTGACGTTTAAGCCCAAATACCGTCTCACATAGACTAATTATTTACAATCAATTTATATTCTAATATGGTTTCAACCTTAATTAATGTGGTGACCTATTAACAAACTAAGATTTTATGTTATAACTAAATTATACTAATCTACTCTAAATTAACCTAACTAATCTAATTTTTGGAGAAGTTTTGAGATTAAGTAATTTAAGTGGTTAGAATTTCTGAATTCATTTGGGCTATTTAATATTCATTCAATCTAACATCATTCAACTCCTTTTTCATATATATAACAATCGAATAAACCAATTTTATTCAGTAATCTCTGTCAAGCAAAACTAATTCTATTCTCATGGATTTACTATATCTGTATGTAAATTTATATACATGTAAAAACATTCAATTATTGTAATTCAATCATGATTGTACAAACTATAATTATCTCTTGATCTCTTATCAAAATCTAAGTCACTTATTGCATGAACTAAATAAATAAATCTCCTCTAAATTTCAATATTGTCCTTAAATTAAATAATTGATGATCAAGCAATTGTATGTCAATTGAAAACAACACTATAAGTAATTAACACAATCAAATTTGTTTAAAATCAATTGAATCAAATAAACATTAAACCTATGATATCTCGTTCATTCTAACAACTAATTATTATCCATTCATAATTGTGGATAAAAAATAAAATGATTACAAACATTTTCGGATTCAATACGATGAATAAAGAAAATAATACTAGCAATTGTTATGCTTTGGTACCCAATTTCCCGCAATGATCATCACTCTTCTCTTCAAAGCATATATATCTTCCTGCCAATTGAGTTCCTCAACCATTAAATCCTAATCTGGTATACAAATTTTGAGGATTTAATGTATTTGAATGTGTAATTTTGTCTCAAGATTATATTTTTAATTAAATGAAGGATTTCTATTTATAGATCTTAATTTAGATCTAAAATACAGTCCCACGTTAGTAGGAATCATAATTTTAATCAAATTAGCCAAATGGTTGGAAGTTGTACTTTATCTTGTGCAATTTGGTCCCTATTTTCTCTTTTTTGTTCAGATTGATATGCAATTGAGGTTTTTCAACTTTCAAACATGACTCGTTGGCCTTTAACTTTCAGAATACATTCAATTTTAATCCTTTGTGATCAATTATTGTCCATTTTCATCCATTCTTGTTCAATATTGAATTTTCTCTTAAAATAATCAATAAAAAAGCACAGTTAAGTATCATACTCTAAATAATCACTTTTAAATACTACTTTTAATGGTTAAATAAATGTAATATTTATACTTATCAATGGACATGTCCTTGAATCGTTTTTGTAATTTGTACATTTCGTGTTTTAGTTGACAAACCAACTTAATTCTCTCATGCTTGCTTGAGTACATTTTGTTTTGCAAGTTTGTTATCTTAACATTAACAGGTCGGGGAAAATTGAAACTTGTCCCGGTAATCTTCGTAATAATATGGAAAATTTGCTATCCAATTCGACGTAAATTGTATTGGGGGGTTTCTCTGCTTGCCATTGATTTGCAAGGAGTTCGAATTAGTATGGGGTGATAATAAATTTATAAACGTGTATCGCACTCAGTCTTGCAAGGCTCTGTTCATTCAAGGTGCTGTTGGATTTGCATGTGAGGTGCATGCATTATTTGAAAAAATAAGTAAAAACAATAGAAAGGGAATAAAATAGAATATATAACAAAACCTTACTCAGTTCTAGTTGTTGATGGTCACAATCACCGTGCACTGACAGCATTATAAACAAATTATGTTAAATAATTATTTCAGAGGGTTAATTATGGAGACTCAAGTTTCAGTAATTACGTAATAATCATTGATGTTTTAAGTAATTACGTCAATTGTCATTGAAATTAATTTTTTACAATAATAGTCATTTAAGTTTTTAATTATTATACTAATTGTTATATTAATGCAGAATTTAAATTTATCAAATATTAAAAGCAACAAGTCACAATTGATAATTATTTTGATGAGTTCACGTGCAAATCTAACCTACGTTGAATTATCGCAGTCTGTAATTTGCATAAAGTAGAGAACACCAACAAATTGATCATGGAGAAAATCCCCTCGAGGGATCAAAAAACTCTGGGCCCATGTTAGTGATAATATCCATTATAAATGGTAAAACTTACAGATGGTCTAGGCTCGACTAAACCTTAATATTTAGTGACCTCCTATTTGTAATCACCAAGGAACTCCTTGGACTCCGTGCTCTAGAACTCTGGAATCGTCTACCTCATGTGGATTTCTAAGAACGATCTCGATTTTCTTCAACCGGAACTCCAATCACCTTTTTCAATCTTCAGAACTCTGACGATTATATGGAAGTGGCTGGTTTTGGTATTTTGATACGATGGATTTGATGTTTTCTTTGTTTGGTTAAATCAAGAGAAATTATGGATTGATGTAGGATCTTGAAAGAATGCTATCTTATGCAGAAATATGTTCAACAAACATTTAACTCAAACTAGTGATTGGGTATTTATAGTTTGGGGTGGTATATGATTAGAAAACAACTTAAAATTGCGAACTAGGATTTTGCTGATTAAGACCACCGTTCGAGCGGCTAGCTCGTAACAGCTTTGCCGCTCGAGCTCCAGCCAACGCTAGGCGAGCCCCAGTGACTATTCATTTTTGCTCCATGTTGTTAGAGCGCTGACCAAGCAACAATCTAGCGGTGTTGCAGTTATTTTTTCTCATTGTTTCATCTTTGATTCTTAGACTTTTTAATTGACCTATACTTCTATCCAAACAATTTCTAGACTTTTACAACTTATCAATTACTTTAATTTTGTCAAGAATAGCCAATTAATTACAAAACCTAACAAACTCTCCATTTGATATTTTGTAACAAAAATAAGCATTACAATGTCAAAGTATGAACAATAAAAACTCCTAACTACCCAAAGTCCCCAACTGACTCAATTGTAACCTGTTTTCCTTGTTAAACCTATTTTCCTAAATCAACAACTCAAATATGAAGGGTAAAAGCGCGTGAAACAATTAAGGAAATAAATAACATCTATAAAACAGTTGAGATATATAATCAATGTCAGCTAAATTTAGAAAGTAATATCAATGTTAATCAAAGTACTAAAGAAAACATCAATATCACAGAAACATCAAACTTAATGTAACTTAGCAGATTATTATATGTCAAATAAATACTTTAACTACTCAAACTACAACTCCAACTACTCTCCCTTTTTGTCACAAATGACAAAGGGGTCTATCTACTCATCTAAGTCCCCCTCAAACTCGTGTCCATCATGATGGTGCTGGCACATCCACTGAACGTTTGACTCTAGTGAAGCAAGACTCATGTATGCCTCTCAGATGTGGATCACATCATCGTGATCTCAGCCATTATACGAGCTTGCTACTCGATGATCAAAGAAAGCAATCCCATCACAACCAATGAAGCATCTATAAAACCAAAAGAAGGTGTAGGAGGAACTGGAAAAACTGAAGTGGAAGTGGAAGTGGAAGGAATGTCAGTAGCATTTGTATGTGGAATATCAGTAACAAAAGGGGTATCATAGGGGTCCTCAAGGGTAAAATGGTCATCAAAAAGTATCAGTCTGAGCTGAGAAAGATGGAATGTGTAATCTACTCTGAGCTTGTGGTCTATCCAATAAGACGAGACAATCACTAAGAGCTGTATCAAATGGCATAAGGAAGACCTATCTTCCTACCACTAGAGTGAAAGATCGTCAAAAGGTAATAGCAGAAAAACAAGGGAAGATCAATAGAATTGTCATATAATAAAGCATACAGAAATCTAGCCTTGTCTAGATGTAAGGTAGATAAATGAGAAATAAGCCACAGATTTGTGTACACAATGTGTAACAAAATATGTCATTGACTGGAAGAGACCGAGTAGTAATAGTGCCCAGACCTCCATCCAAGGAGTATTGAAAATAGTCGAAATCAAGACAGAAAGAGGGAGAATAAAATCATCAGTCAAGTATGGAAACTGTGGGTGATTGACTCTAAGAATCTGAAAATGTCATAAATAATATCAGGACTCACATGCACCACTCGACCTCAAATAAAGACTATGAAGTAAAGAGAGTGAATCTCATGAATGTTCGCGTAAAACTCTCAAAAAAAGAAATGCGAAGGAGGAATAAGATCTCGAAATATTAGCTCTCATCCATGAGAAGTAATGATGACAGCCATGTAGGAGGTAGGTCCCTCAAAATGACCCCACACTCAACGAGAAGGGAACGATGAGAAAACTGACTCTCAAATACCTCCTAAGCAGTAGTAGATATAAACCTCGACCCATCGTACGAAGTAGAGTCAACTAACTTTTTGCTAGAAGTCCTCAATCTTTTAGGTGTCATTTGTGAAAAATTTTCAATAAAAATTTATCAACGGATGATAACAAGATATGTAATATACCTTAATGAAGATTTGACTGATGATACGCAAGAATGCATGTTATGTATGTGAAATGATACAAATGAGAATCATGCATGCAATTCGAGGCAAAGACACGTAAAACAAGCAAAACCAAGTTAGATAACCTATGGGCGTAGGTGACTTAAACTAGGTCACGTGAGTCATGGCCGTAGGCCATCCGATGCAAGGACATAGGTAACTTGGTGCTCTAATGCAAGGTGACACAATGCCTTAGTGCAGAGTTGACGTAAGGCAAAGTGTAGGCAAGTGACATGTATGAGTTTATATGTGTGTATGCAACATATTGGACAAAAAAATTGCGAAAACACCCCAAAAACAATCATAGAAATCTATCAAACACGTGTTGTATGCGTTATGAGCTATAAGCAAAAAACAATTCCCAAGCCATAGGAAAGGCACCAATTCTCATCAGAAATTCATCCATCATACATTCCTAAACCCATACTCCATCTATCATATACTCAATCGAAGATTTTTTCAAGAAATTTCACTAAAAAACTCATCGTCGAGAGAGAGGTCCAAAATTTGAAATTTTTTCCATATAATTGATGCAATACAACCTAAAACACTTTCCTTAACTCCAAACCAACACACAATATGTATGATTAACACAACATATGCATCACAATTCAAAACTCCCAACAAAAATTCGAAAAAAATGAAAAATTAGGGATCTATAAGATTGATACCTTGAATTAGATGTAATTTGAAGTGAAATGATTTTTATCCACTTAAGTGCCAAATTAACGATTGAAGTAGTAATATTTGTATGGGTGTGAAGAAATTTGAGAGAAATTAGAGTGAATTGTGATGAAAGTGCGTGAGCAAAGGCCTGAAATTAGAATTCAAGCATACGCGAAGCTGCTAAAGTGAGAGGCTAGCGCCAAGTGAGCTCCAGGTCTCTACTTTTAATGCTCGAGCGGTGCCTTGACTAGGGATGACAAAAAAGCTTGTCGGCTCGGGCTTTACTCAGAAAAAGCCCGAGCCGGGCCGACCCGTATGAGATGCTTATTATAACAAAAAAATAAAATTTAAAAACAGCAACCTACAATGCCTACTCAAGGAGGCAGCTTGCTGTAGCTGCCTGCAAAAAGCATGCAAATATTTTAGCTGCATGCTTTGTGCAGGCAGCTATTTTAGCTGCCTCTCTATAAATAAAAAAAACCCAAAAAATATAGCCGGCTCGACTCGGTCCGCTAAGACTCGAGTCGAAAGCTCGGGCCGAGCCTAATTTTTTAGGCCTAGCTTTTGCTCGACTCGAGCCCAAAAAAGCTCGGATAAAAAAAGCTCGAGCCTAGCCCGAGCTTAGAGTTTCGGCTCGGCTCGTTGACATAGCTAGGCTTGACGCCAATTGAGCGTCGTCAAATAACAGAAATAACACCATTTTTTGAATTTTTCGAAAATTAACACTTTTTCATATTTTTTAAGTATGGCATCATGGCACACAAACCAAAATTATGTGATAACTCGAAAAATGCAATTGATATCATGTATAAGCATAATTAATGAACTGTAAACTCTTCCCACTCTTTCAATTTAAGTCTAAATAGAGTAAATTATATAAGTGACTCATGTGTGAAAATTGTCATTAATCATCTCTGAACAAGACTCCAAATCTTAAATTTATGAGAAAGGACATTCTAAATATCACTGATGAATGAGTGTATTCCTCTAGTAATGAAAATCAAACCCAATATAACTAGGGCCTGGAACAAAATGAAGCTCATTTTTTCGTGTATAATTTTTTTTCACTCCTTTAGTTTAAGCATATATAATTTTTTGTTTTCATAACTTATGCGCAGACTCTTCTACATTAAGCGACTAAGATGACCATTGTAACGAGTTTTAGGTTGATGGCTCCAAATCATAGACCATGTTGCATCAGGTTTTGAGAAACTCCTCAAACTTAATTGCTCGAGTCAAATAGGCTCCGAAGAAGAGTATAAAATGAATAAATTTTTCGTTTCAAGGAATATACTAGAGTTTAAGTCAATTAGTTAAATGTCAATTCATGTTCAAGGCCATCTCACCAATAAATGACTGCCATTCCAAATCTCACACACAATGTCAAGACTCACATATTAGTGTGTACAATGCAGATGATACATGAAAAAAACATATACTAAGTGCTCTACATAAAACCTAAACAAAGCAACGAAATCTACGTTACCGTGCATCAGTTATACGCATACTTGATCATAATAAGCATGTTTAAGTAAATCAAATAATGTGTTGTAGTTTTAAAAATTCATTTTTTTTAAATAAATGGAACAAACAAAACTAAATGAAATATACAATGAATGAGATGCATGCAAGAATGTATGAACTCAATGAAATTGCACATGTATGCACTTAAATACCTACTCATTAAAGTACGCAAATGCTCTTACCTTGAAGGGCAATGATATCAAAAATGCTATTTAGTGCATCCCTATGACCATAGGGATCACTCTTTTTGACCCAAACTTTTCTAGAAGCAAAATTAATCTTAGTCAACTATGTCATCAACTTAGTTAAATGACTAACTTTATTAGTAAGAAAGTCAACCGGCTAGACATATTCTGATTTTTTTTCCTATTCAAAAGTTTGTGACACATAGGCCTTGTGTGAAAATTTTATAGAATAGAATTTATTTATTTACATGCCATATTTTTTATTATTTTGAAAAGTTGAGGGACTAAAGTGATATATGTATTAACTTCAAATTTTGGGCTAAATATTTAGATATTGTTAAAATGACGAAAATTATATCAATATGGGTCTCGTTGGATAGCATGTAATTAATCATGTAAATAAGGCTCGAGAAAAAGTTAATTCGAATAAATTAGTATCAAGATATTGAAGTTCAAAAACATTGTAATTTATTTATTTTTAAATCAAATTGAATTTGGATGGGGATGACCACGTGTATCTAATAAATGGATGTGAGATAGCTTTTTTTATTGATTAGAATTCTATTTGAAGTCAAAAGTTGTCATCATTATCACGTATTGGGATTAAATCACCTTTTGATTGTGATAGGTTTTATGAACATGTGTTATACTTTACTAAAAAAATAATTCTTATCCAATTTAATAAATACGATTTTCATCACAATTGTACCAAGACTCAACCATTATATTTTTACTATAAATAGTGTGTAATTGTCTCATAATTCACCACCAAAGAATTTTAACACGGCAGCTTTTATATAAAGAAGCTGTAAATTTCTAGTATATTTTTTTCAAAAACTCATTTGATCAATTAAGGTAAGATACTTTGGTGCAAATTGTTAGTTTCTTTATACTTTTATATTCAGTAATATATGCATGAATTATCAGTAAACTTTCAGGTTCTTTATTAAAAGATATGAGATCTTACGGGAATCTAAGATGACCTAAGATGGATGTATCGTTTGGTCACCGATATACTCCATTAGAGAAGAGTGATATGAAGTGTTTATTTTATTGCGTATAATTGTGTATGGAAACTGCACGTATCTGATTAGGTATTTTTTAAATACTCACTCTTACAAAAATTTTACATTTTAGTTCGGGTCGATTAGAACAGTGACGAGATGGTGAATGCGATTACCAAGAGAAATCAAAGAGATAAAACATTAAGTTTATTTTTTTACTTTTAAATTATTAGTCAATTTTATTTGTTCAAAAACAGTTATTATTTGTGGTTATGTTTTCATATTTGAAATATGGATATTCCAGTTATTTTTATTTAAAGAATTTTATTTTATCGTTCCGCAAAAAAATTTAGTTTTTGATAACACTCTAGTGTTTGTGAAAATTTTGGGGCGTTACAACTAGTGTGTCCTAACTCACCACAATTATGGCACGTATGGATAAACTTAGGTCCAAATCTACGTGGTTGGTGATAATGATTACTGGGCTGGTTAGTCCTATGATGTCTACTAGGCCTCTGTCGTAAGATATTCTTGTTCTTGGGTTCAAAATTTGCAACATACCTGACTGGTTAGTGGCAGGGGCAAAAGTGGCCTTCGAAGTACTATCAGTATTATGATTACCGGGTTGGTTGGTCCTATGATGTCTACTAGGCCTCGTCGTAAGATATTCTTGTTCTTGAGTTCAAAATTTGCAACATAGCTGACTGGTTAGTGGCAGGGGCAAAAGTGGTCTTCAAAGTACTATCAGTATTATGATTATTCTGCTTATATCTTAGATCTTCCCTATTCCTAGCAGGCTTGTTCAACTCTAAAAGATTGTCAAGTTTCTGAAATCCACTCAGGAAGGAATAGAATTGGTATTGAATTTCTCAAGGTCACTTGTAAGGTTTTAACCTTAGCCTCAAAGTTCTCATTGACAAATCTTAACTCACTGAAGCTTTCGATAGACTCTTAAAGGTTAGATATAAGTCTCTCTCTCTAGCTCAAGTTCATAAACCTTCTTAAACACGACTTTATTCATCCTCTTTATCTTAAGTCTCTTTTCAAATAATTGATTATACGTCTTATGAAAATCTGTATCATTTTCAGAGTCTTTTTTAGAACCCTCACTATGTTCTGAGTCCTCACCCTTCCCACTTTTCTTATCAGATTCATTTATAACAATAGAAGCAAACGTCATATAGTTATGACCCCTTCGAATTAGACTTTTCTCTTTGATTGTCCAAGTTAGACTTGTCATCAGCGAGAGTCGTAATCATAGTTTTATCCTGATTTTCTTATAAATAGGGCACTCATTCTAAGAAAGAAAATTTGATAGCCTTAAACACTATTAGAAAATTTGATAGCCTTAAACACTACTAGGGCCACTCTTGTATCCGTCCTTAGATTGTTTATTATTCCCAAAAGTTTTTTCGAAACTTCTTAACGAAGTAAGCTATCTCCTTATGTTCAAAGTTTCATGGTCTAAGGTTTGATAATCTCATTCCCTGATAGTGTTTAAGGCTATCAAAAATTCTTTCTTAGAATAAGATATGGTTAGTTCATAAGTTTGGAGAGATCCAACTAATTTTTTTTTTATCTTAACCATATCTAAATCCTTGTTCTCTCGATAGTCATTATTTTAGGTATAAACCTCTCGGGTAAGGATCTAAGGATTTTTCTCACAATTTTTGTTTCAGGGATTTTCTTACCTAGGTTGAAGCCAGAGTTTACTAGATCATTTAACTTCGTATAGAATTTATCGAATGATTCATCATCCTTTATACTAACTTCTTCAAATCTAGTGGTCAACATCTGCAATTTTCAGGTCTTAACTATCTTAGTACCCTCATGTGTGGTTTTTAGAATATTCTAAACTTCTTTTGTGGTCTCATACATAGATACTCTCATAAACTCTTCGATGGGCACAACCATAAATGGGCATGGAGCCCTTTACCATTCCATTTACACTCAACTAGGTCGTTCTTAGTCTAAAGGAAAATGTCCTTTAAGGATAACTACACCAGAAACCGTAGTAGAAATGGTGGTCCAACCTTTCTCAACACATACCCAAATTTGTTCATCCATAGATTTCAGGATGGCTCTCATCCTCATTTTCCAGTAAGCATATTTACTTCCGTCAAAATACGGGAGGACGAATCGAGACTGACTCATCTAAATAAAGTTAGGATCATGAATCGAGTTTGAGCACCGATACCAATTGAAATATCTAAGTTTGACCCAACTAACACCTAGAGGGGGGGTGAATAAGTGATTAATGCGGAATTTAAATTTATCAAATATTAAAAGCAAGAAGTCACAATTAATAATTATTCCAGATGAGGTCACATGCAAATCTAAGCTACGTTGAATTACCGTAATTTGTAATTTGCATAAAGTAAACACCAACAAATTGATGACGGAGAAAAACCCCTCGCAGGATAAAAAAAACTCCAGGCCCAAGCCAGAAACACCCTCTATAAATGATAAAACTTACATACAGTCCAGATTCGACTAAATATTAGTATTCTCTGACCTCTGATATGTAATCACCAAGGAAGTCCTTGGACTCTATGCTCCAGCACCAGCTCCAAAACTCTAGAATCATCTATCTCATGTGAATCTCCAAGAACGAACTCGTTCTTTTCCAATCGGAACTTTGATCAACATTTTTGATCTTCAAAATTGTGTTAAATTATATGGAAGTTGGTGGTTCTGGTATTTTGATATGATGGATTTGATGTTTCTTTTGTTTGGTTGAATCAAGAGAAATTATAGATTGATGTAAGATCTTGAAAGAATGTTATATCATGTAGAAATATGTTCAATAAATCTTTAACTCGGACTAGGTCTTAGGTAATTATAGTTTGGAGAGTTTGGGGTTGTATAAGATTAGAAAACAACTTAAAATTGCGTATTATGGTTTTTCTTATTAAGACCGCCGCTCGAGCGTCTAGCTCGAGACAGCTCTGCCACTAGAGCGCCAACATGCTCCAATAGTTCTGCTCATTTTTGCTTCATGCCCCTTGAGCGCTGACCATGCGGCAATCTAGCAACATTGTGACTATTTTTTCTTCTTGTTCCATCTTTGAGCTCTTGGACTCCTTGTTGACCTATACTTCCACCCAATTGACTTCTAGGCTTTTACAACTTATCAATTACTTTAATTTTGTCAAGAATAGCCAATTAATTACAAAACCTAACAGTAACATTATTTATGTTAGATACGAAATTAACTAAAAAAAATTGAAACTTTTCTTATCCTAGTTCTATATAAGGAGGTGTTCTTCTCTTTATTACACACGACTAAATTTGAGAGTTCTCTATTTTCTCTAAATTTCTCTCTTCCTTTTTTGTTGTCAAGAATCATGTTCTTATGTAGTCTAGATGATTTGTTTGTTCTAATTCACTTATAGAATTGTTAGCAATTTTAGTTTGCTTAAAGTAGTGATGAGGTGCAGGTTGGCCATTTTCATTCGTCATATCCTGAAATACAGATATCATCAGTCCCCTTGCACCACAGTGAGAGACAAATCTATTTTAAGGAAACTATGTGCAACATAGGTCTCGATTCCTTCCAATATCGCTTACTACATCAACAACTAATTTTCTCTCTTTTATTGTTACTTTGTTTATTGTAGAATTTCTTTATATTATTTTATAATTTCAGCTATATTCCTAATTTCCTTTTATATTCTCCTACATTTTAAAACAGATTCTTTTCAAAGGACGAATGAGGTGCTAGATTTCAAAGAAATATTATTGTGAAAATAATATTCTCCCAAAAAAATTATAAAATCTTGGAAATCGAAATTTACAAACTGAGAAGTTCTGTCTATGAGGCTAGATTTTAAGTGGGACCATTTGTGATCCCTCATGCCAACCTGAAAAGTAAATATTTTCGAGCAAGGCTAGACTTGTTGAGGTTGGGTTTAGACTTCTCTAGTTTTCTTTGAACATTATCTATAGGGTGTTATTCAGTTGTTGGAAATAATAACTTAATTTTTATCATATTTGAAAATAATCATAATTTTGGTATTGAGAAAATAGCATAATTTTCAAATGATTTGGGAAAATAACAAAATTTTCAAGTGAAAAATTATCATATTTTTGTAATTGTAAAAATAGGAGAACTTGTTATTTATAAAATAGCAAAATTCTTTATTTCTGAAATTAATTATTTAGTATTTCAGAGAAAATGACACACAACCAATACTGTGAGCTATGGGCCTACTCTTGTTGTGAACCCCTTAACAATACCGACATCTATTACTCATGGAGAAAAAATCGAAGAAATTCAATGAGTTGAACTTCAAAGGTGGTAGCAAAAGATGATATTTTATTTGACCACTCATGGTCTTGCAAAGTTCTTGACTGAGGATCCTTCGAGATTGAAGGAGGGTGAGATTCACAACCAAGTCATCATTGCAATAGATACTTGGGAACATTCTAAATACTTGTGTCGAAATTATGTCATGAATGTGCTCACCGATTCTTTATACAATTTCTATAGTGCAATGAATTCAGCAAAAGAGTTTTGGGAGTCTCTCGATCGAAAGTACAAAACTGAGGATGATGGCACGAAGAAATTTGTGGTGTCCACTTCCTAAATTTTAAGATGGTCGACTCCACCTATCCTATGCAAGTTTCAATCATTGAATACTATCACCATATCTATTTGTCATTGTTGTTAATTTCATTCATGTGGGGAATTGTTTAAAAATATTCAAAAATAAAAATAAATTGAATGGAATTGTAACAATAATTCATAGGTTTCATGTCTCTTCAATTCCATAATTAATTTGTATTTGAATTCTTGGTTACAAATTTATTTATAACTATTGTAACATTATTTGTGTTAAATACAAAATTAACTAAGTAAATTAAAACCTCCCTCATTCTAGTACTATATACGGAGTTGTTCTCATCCTTATTTCATATACCAAAAATTGATAGTTCTCTCTAAATTTCTATCTTCTTTCATTGTTGTCAAGAATCTTGTTCTTAGTAGTCTAGATAAATTTGTTTGTTCTAGCTTATGATAGAATTGTGAGTATTTTTAGTTCGCCTAAAGTGATGATAGAGTGCTAATCAACTATTTTCAATTGTTATATCTTAAGAGACAGACGCCATGAGTCCTCTTGCAGCACAATGGAGACAAATATATTTGAAGAAAACTGTGTGCAACACATGTCTCGATTCTTTCAAATACCCCCGCTACATCAACAACTATTTCATCTTTTTTATTGTTACTCTATTTATTGCAAAGTTTCTTTCCATTATTTTATTATTCCAGCAGTATTCCTCATTTCTCCAGTTTATTGTAATGTTTCTTTCATTATTTTATAATTTCAGCAGTATTCCTAATTTCTTTTTGTATTTTCCTAACAATACACACAGATTCAGTACAAGATAACACGAAATTTTCTTATGTTGTTCAATAAGCCTTTCTTTACATAATATGCTATCCATTTCTTTATTTCCAATTTAAAAACTGTTAAAATTAAAACCTAGTTATTTAAAAAATTCGTCTCAGTTATTCGTTATGGCCAGAATACGTTAGTGAGTCAGAACTTCCAATAGATAGTTTTACGTACAGTTCTGACTAAAGTGACTCAACATATTTGTGTTTTGTAAATAATAATCTAGTGCAGTATTAAGTAGAAGAACACATACTAATTCATTAATCACGATGCAAAAATAAAATAGGCTCAATTTAGTAATTTTGCAAAATTAACTAAAGAAATCAAAAGCAAATAAAGAACAAATTCATCACTTTCTTATTCCCTTTACTTATTGGAGAAGTGGAATAAACCCTCTGGTCTTGACTTTATCACCACTTCAATATTTAATTCTGCAACCACCACTTGGATTAAGATTCACCAATATTAACTTACACCAAGTGGCCTGATCCTTGAACAGAATTATATCACTCACGCTAAGGTGTGTTCTCTTCGAAGAGTTGAATCTTCCGCTGGTTAGAACTTGTTAAAATAGGTTAGATTGCTTCTGAACATCAAGCCCAGGTTTACTGGGTGTATGAATTTTTGTTCTCAAAGGTTGTTCGATCCTTAATGTCCCTTTGCACTTATACAAAGATTTTCATAGGGCCGAATATCTCTTACCTAAAATAATAATTTGTCCATAGTTGAATTTAGGATATATTTTATAAGTTAATATAATCTTTCCTGCTTTTATTTATTTGACCAATCAATATTGTCCAAGATGGTAAGTAAATGATTCTATATGTGCTGCTTTAAGGTAAGTAAGAGTTGCACTTTATTTAGGTTTTAGAAATCCCAAGGAAATCGCAGCAAGAATTTTACAAATCTGTAGCACCTAATAGACAGGGGGAGTTATGTTATATTATATATTTTACTTACAATCTCCCCTTTTGGCACAACTTAATTTCAAAAACCTTATTTTGGATTTTTAATATGATGTTACGAGCGCGTGTAAAAGAGAACACTTACATGAACGGCTCTCCTCAGTTAGTTTCCCCAAGTGCATACAACATAACTCCCCCTTAGTCTATGAACACAACAATAAATAGTAGAGCGTGTAGGCAAACATAAACAATAGTAGCAAGCACGTCCTATATTTTTCAAACTGTGTTAAAAAACCAAAAGAACCTACTACTCCATTTTTTTTTAAAAAATTAAAGAGTATAGTAACCAACCATCAAGAATAGCAGTTGTCCAGTCATCCAACGAGTATATTCAAATAGTTAGCACTAGATTATAATAAAGATATACCTTTTTTCATCAAGACTTTTAGTTTGTATAGTCCCATCAATCCATGTGAAGTAATTCAAGATTGTGGGTGGTAGCAAGAAATTGACATTGTTTATGAATTGTTCTAGTCTGTTTACCTTTTGGCATGTACCACACACACCTTTATGCTTTTCTGTGAGTTTAGGAACTCATTTTACAGCTTCATGTTTGGTAGGTATGACAAGATCTGTGTATTTCAATGTCCTAATCGGTGTGCCACAAATCTTTACAATCAACGTTATAGACATGATATGCAATATCAAATTCAAGCAAATAACATTTATCATGGGACCTGTTACTGCGTAAAACACAACTACCATCATTTTTCATTACCTTATACGTGTCTTTTGTGAAAATAACCATAAGATCATCATCACACAAACAACCTACACTAATTAAATTAACTTTCAAGTCAACAATGTAAAGTACATATTTCAAGATAGGTGATCCATTTATTTGTACTAACTCCTTCAATCTATTATGGGCACCATTCCCAAAATTAACCATTCCTTCTGCATAACTCTTTCAGTTAACCTAGCACTATTTCCAGTCATGTGTTTGGAACAACGAGTGTTAAAATACTAGGAGTTAAGTACAATAGATTTATATGCAACATTAACCATGTAGCATCTAAGATCACTTTTGAGTATCCACACTTTTCTTATTTTAATCTTAGTGTTAAGTTTCATGGTGTCAGTTAGCAAATGAAATTTCTTAGCATGTTTCAAGTTTCTGTGTGTTAGGCAGTAATAAAAGGTGTGTCCATATAGATTAAACATGTTACATCTGATCTGGTGTTGAAGAATACCTGTACGATATTTCACTAGTTTACTTGGTCGTGTGTTCTAAATAGGATTCTCGAGGTGGTCAGAACCTACAGTGGGGTGTTTGTATACAAATTCGTCTTGCTGGTGGTGGTTTTGTTCGGAATTTTGACTGCTATTTCTGATGATTAACTTTGCAATTTTTTAGATCCCACGATGGCTTTAAAGAAGGTCGGTTGAGTAGTAACCTTCTCCTTTCCTTTACCTTCACATCCCATACCAACTTTGTTATTTGGGGTTCTTTCGTAAGTGAGTGTTTCACTGAGATGTACCGAGCCAATAGTTAGTCATTTGGCTATTTCTCTGACATGTTCTAGCTCGGTTTGAAGTTTAAGCATTTGTTTTTCCTTTTCACTTACGTCTTTGAGTAAGTTTTCTCTTTCGGTTGCAACTACAGACCTTTCTTCTTGAATGTATTTTATCACAGCCAGAAGAGTAACATTTCGTTCTTGTTCAACTTCTAGATTGTCTTTCAGCATTTTGCATTATGCACAAGTGTTACTTGTTTCATGAATCTGCATTCAATAGGTTCTGACCTGCGGATAATAGTAAGTCTGTATCAGCAATCGATTGAAGATTTGCTATTAGAGAAGCTGAATATCGTCAGTCATGTCCTTATTATCTGAATTTGTCTCTTTAAATGTATCTTCATTCCATGTTATGTTCATAGCATTTTTGCCCCTTGACTTTTTTAAAGTGTTTGCACACTCAACCGCAATGTGCCTGAACCCTTCACACTCATGACATTGAACTCGTTTTTGAGTCTTTTCCACAGATAACGTAGGGAGTTGCTTAGAGTTTTCAAGAAAATTATTCTTTTGAGGTGGTTGAATTCTTGAACTTCTTCCTTTCATGTTGTTTTTCAAGAATTTTTGAAATTGTTTAGTGAGCATGGCCATCTGCTCATCATCTTCTTTCTCTATCTCAACCTCCTTGACTTTAAGTGTGATCCTTGAGTCATTTTCTTTCTTTTTTCTGCGAAGATTTAGTTCATAAGTCATCAAGAATCTGACCAATTCTTCCACCTTCATACTTTCCATGTTCTTGCTTTTCTCGATAGCGGTAACCTTTGAGTAGAACCTATTAGGTAGTGATCTGAGAATTTTTTTCACTATTTTGCTTTCAGATTATTTATTTCCCAATGTGTAGGCTGAGTGGTGATGTCACTTAGTTTTGCATCTTTGAATTGTTCATCTTCTCTTATGATTAATTGCTCAAATTCAAGTGTCAACATTTGTAGTTTTGAAGACTTCACTGTAGTAGTTTCTTCATGAGCAATTTGTATTATGTCCCATGCATCTTTAGTCACCTTGCAAGTAGAAAACAAACGAAATTAATTAGCATCTACGAATAAGAAAATGACATTTAATGCTTTAGAATTCCAACTATCACTGTTATAATAAGTAGTCCCCTTTACTATTGTATTCAGTCGTAACCTCCACTTGGATTACGATTTACCAATCTTAACTTAAGCCAAGTGGCCTGATCCTTGAACATAATTATATCACTCTTTGAATATGACTGAAGAACATGGGTTTTACTTGAGAGGCTGAGCTGAATCTTATGTCGGTTAGAACTTGCTAAAGTAGGTCACATTGCTTTTGAACATCAAGCTGCAAGTTCGCTTTGTGTATGAAATTTATTTCCTCAAAACTTGGTCAATCCTTAACGTCCCTCTTCACTTACATAAAGATTTCCACAAGGCCTGAACATCTCTCACCTGAAATAATGATGTTATAAACTGTAAGAATCATATAAGATATGGTTGATATGGTCCATAGTTAAATTGGGGAAAGATTTTATAAGCTAATATAATCTTTCCTTCTTTTAACCGTTTGACCAATTAACCTTGTCCAAGATGGCAAGTAAATATTTTTGTATATGCTATTTCAAGGTATGTAAGAGTTGCACTTTATTTAGATTTTAAAAACCTTAAGGAAATCGCAGCCAGAATTTTACAAATATGTAGCACCAAATCAGTTCTGACCGACTGACTTACCTGTCTGTGGGCTTTGCTTTTGCACATGTTTTTGGCACAGTTTGGACATTAAAAATTGTTCTAATATGAACAAGCCAATAAATAAAAGATAAGTAAAAATATACCATATATTTTACTTAAAAAAACTATTAGGGTCCGTTTGATTGCAAGAATGGAATTTGAGTGGAAAGAAAACGAATTCCAGGGAATTGAATTCCCTATAACTTGTTTTATTGAGAATTGTTAATTAATTGTGCTTGATTGGTATAATTTATCACCTAGAAAATATTAAAATTTTCCTTCTTTTGGTGTTTGTTTGGCTTTATCTCCCATGGAAAATGTATTTTGTGGCACAAATTCCAATGCATCACTATCGACCCAAAATTGATGGAAAACGCCACGTGTGCTATGGAAAACTAACGTGGCACATTTATACCATTAATTTGTCCACTTGAAATAAAAATAAAATAAAAATAACCCCAAACATCATCCTCACATTTTCATTTTCTGCACCATGTCTAAATCCATTTCCAATTCAATTTCAGACCACATGCATTAACAATCCTGAAGATCCCGATCTGCAATGCAAAAATCACGATCGCAGCCTCCTCTTCCACTTACACATCCGCCGCCTAGTTTCTTGGCTTTCGTCTTCAATGGTTTATTTGCAAAGTTTTTTCTGCAATTCAATGGTTTTTTTGAATTCGAGCTAAATTGACAAAGACCCATATATGTATGTTGTCTGCCATAAAGATTAGGAGGTAATGGTGGTGGTGCGTGACCGCGATTCTCACCGACGCCAGAATTTGGGATGCACTGCGCGCGATTCGCTGCATTCGAACTGGTAAGAGATGCAATCTGTTATTAATCGTTTCTTGATGATATGAGACCATGAAACTGCCACCTTGATGAGTATTAGGGGCCTGTAATGGAGTATGGCCGTGGGTGTTGGAGGGTTGGCCGGAATTAGTGTTGAAACTGTGCGTGAATGCGTCATTTTGAGCTTGAATTTTCAGTGATTTTGGAACTGTTATGTCCGGTTTTTGGTATGGAATTGAAGAGTGGGATGAGGAGATGTTGATGGTGTGGAAATCCAGTGGTTCGCCTGGCCGTGTAGTGGTTGAATTTTGGAGTAGAAGGTGCCGACTCCATGAGGTAGAGCGGCTCCATTTCTTGATGGTGTAGAACTGTTTTGTTTCAATTGCCAATTTGCCAAGAAAACAAAAAACCAGCTCAGAGTTGGGAATTTGAATTCCTTAGTTTTGTGGAATTGGGGGTCACGTGCAAGAAAGTGAGAAAATCAATTGCCCGGGGAATTCTTCCTATCAAACAGGTTAAAAAGTGGAAATGGCTAAATAATTTCCATCTTTCATGGAAAATCTTCCCTATCATGGCCTTAGGGTTGTATCTTTACATCTCTCGCTGCTTGAACCTTACTTTCCACTCCTACTTGTGCCACCAGGATCCCCAACCATAGCTGGGATTGGGGAAATCGGATGGCGTTGGTTGGATCTCAACACACAAAGAAGTGTAACGTGAATGATAAAATTAATAGTTTTTTGGTACAACTTTTTAATTGCATTAAGGATGTTCAACCTTTGTTGATTATCTTATTTATTTTTCAATTTATTTATCGTCATATTTTTATCAATCAATCTTTTATTAATTAATATACTTTGCCCTTAATGACGATCTCCGTCCAAGGAACTATTAAGAGTTAGTAAAATGATTTATTTCTCACCCTCATTTTTAATAAAAAAAGAAAAAAAATTACAAAAAAAAAAAAATATTTGCATCTTATTTCAAAGCAAGCTAACAAAAGATTTGGACATAAAGTATCGTTATAAACTAAATATGCTAAATAATAAAAAAAATTGTAGATAATAACAAAACAAAAATTTTTAGGACATTAGTACGAAATAAACAAATATTACATACTTTTATTGTAATTAAAATGTAATACAAGCAAGTTTGACAAAGCTTGAAATTATAATTTAATTCACTCCATAATTTTTTATCTATGCATTTTGTAAGACTTATAACTTACTATCACATGTTATCTACATGTTGACGTCAAAAAAATAGAAATTATTTTTTAAAGCCTACATAGAATTTCATGTCGGAATTTTGGCGCGAATTGCTTTTTTTTTTTTTTTTTAGGGGGTTGGTATGTTTTGGGGTAAGTTTTTTATTGACAAAAATAACAATGGAGTTTCTGGTGTTATTTGGCCAGAACGTGCACTTCAGTTGAAGAATAATATGATTTTCAAGAGTGCAAGTCCTTAATTTTGCCATGATCAGATAGAACTGTTTTTAGAAAGTAGATGATTGGATATTAGATTTTTAAACCTTTATTATTTATGCAAATGACCATAAGACAGTTTTTAGGACCTTTTAATTATTTTTATGAACATATATTCTCTAATCATTATGTTGGAAGTCATGATTAAGTCCACATTTCAAGGTTTTGTTAAAATTTTTGCTTTTTATGACATTTATCGTGCAATTCGTAATATACATCTATGATTTTATTCATTGAAGTTTATGTTGATTACATCAGAGTTCATGTTTAAATGAGTTCTACGTTCGAAGTCAAGCCAAGATCTTCAATAGTGCTGTTTGTATAAGGCTTCCTCTGAGGGAATCTTACTCGCTAAATAGCTTGGGTTATGAGATCTTTCGGTGGACACATATTCGACATTGGTTGTTCACCATATTGCTCGGGTGGAGGACAATAGAAATTTTTACATACTTTATCTTTGTATGAGAAGTAAAATTTTCTTATTTATTTCATTTTTTCAAATGTTACACTTTTTTTTTGAGGTTAGGTGCATGTCCCTTTCCGTTTAATCCTTATGAGTTCGATATATTAAATGTTTGGAGAATCTTAACCCTTCAACCTTTCTTTGTGGAGCCTAAAAATTCAATGAAACTGTGTTGATGTTTTAACGATAAAAAGTAATTACAAACATTATAAAAAAAGCACGAAAACTAATTTAAACTCCGTCTGGCATTTAAAAAAGAAAATTCAAGTAACTTCATTTTAATCCCATATTTTAATATACTCACAAGTACGTATCTCTACTCATTTCGATTTACTTATAAATAATATATTTATAATTTTTTCCTACAAAGGGAGCCTATTAATCAACTTCAGCTCAAATGCAGGACAAAACGTGACGACACCTGATCTCGGCCCCAAGTTAACAAGTCTCTCTCTGTACTAAATAACCCTCTCGGCCAATTCTCTCTCGCTTTCTCGTTCTTTCTGGGTGTGGAATTCGAATCGAAAAATGGGTCGTCTGTTCTTCGATACGGCCATATACTTCTGTCTCCTTCTGGTCTCGACAACAGTGCACTCTTTCTATCTTCCTGGAGTAGCTCCTCGCGATTTTCAAAGAGTATTGCTTCTGTCCCTTCTGCACACATACATCCTTTCGTAAACTTGGAGTTATGCACTTTGATTTAAATGTTATGGGATCTTTAGATCTAGTAATTTGACAGTTGATTTCTTGGGGTTAATTTTTTATCTTTACAAGTTCATTTCTGTTTTTTGCTTGTGTTGTTTGTAAAGTCTGTTTTGACTGATGTAGATCTAGAGTTTAGATGTTGGGTGATTTGGTGAATTGGATTTAGATCTAGGGTTTTGGTGGTTGTGATGTGTTTGATTTTGTTTTTGGATTTTTCATTAACAGCTTTGATGTTTGATTAGATAGTATATTTATGAGTGGTCTTGTTATGAACTCTTTATTAGAAGAATTAGAAAATTCAAATTTCCTGCATTTGACTTTTGATGATAATGATACGAGGATTTGACATTTCGGTTATACAATTCCACGTGTTTTTGCCATTGCGGATATGTATTCAATGATAATATGTTGATGATGAAAAATATCCGTGGGGATAATCCTAATAGATGCAATGACCTCAAAAAAAGGAGACATTCAGTTAGCTGGTCTGGTAACATTGATGTTGTGTTGCTTAAGACAGCCAGACTTGTGAAGGGGATGTTTCTGGTTGATGCCAACTTGGAAAATCGATTCGCCTCCTGCAATCCAAGTTTGGCATTGTACCAAATTCCTGCTCCCTAATCGAAAATGATTTTGGTATTTTTGGACATCTGAGTGTAATGCATTCATTTACTTTGATTTTGTGGTCTTTATGTTTTTGCTTGTGTTCAGTAATTTCTTCTTTCTTAACCAAGTAAGGTGAAGAGCTTCTTGAATTATGAACCTTTGTATATTCCTTCTATATGTAATGCCCGTTTTTACTTTTATAACAGGGGGATGAGCTTCAAGTCAAAGTGAACAAGCTGTCATCTACTAAGACACAACTGCCATATGATTTCTATTACTTGAAATATTGCAAGCCGAACAAAATCATGAATGTTGGTGAGAACTTGGGGGAGGTCCTTCGAGGTGACCGGATAGAAAACTCAATTTACGCTGTGAGTATCCATGATTAATTTGTAAGGTTCCCTTGTCTATATTGTTTTATGAAACATGAACACGAATATGGGCATGGATGGCACTTGACTATTCAAACAAAACTAGGATGCAGAATTTTTTTTTTTTTTCAGAATCTTTAGATTTTTGTATTATTATCTGCATTTTTTACACCTCAGGGAAGCTCCCCATAGATGAGAAGTAAATCTACCCTTCTTATTTGTTTGTTTATTCATCGGACCCAATCTCATTGGTTTACTTTTTCATTAAAATACATACTTCTAAGGTTTTTTTTTTTTTTTTTCTTTTTGGGGGATTGAAATATTTTGAATTAGAGAAGTGGTTATTTGTTGTTTAAGATATCTTTTTGTTGTATTTACTAGTTCCACAGAAAGAAAAAATGCATATAGTATATATAAAGCAAATTCAACATGAAGTCTTTAGAGTTTTGCTCATATTATTTAATTTTGTTATTCAAATGTTCAATAGATAATATATCCCAAATCTTATATTCCTAAAATTTTCAAAATGGTCTAGTAGTGCTGAGGACATATGTCGCGAGACTGAAATGAAAACAAATATAGCACAATGCAACATGGTGTTTAATGAAGTGTCCTAACTTATTAGGAATTTTAAAACATATAAAAAATAATGAGGACACTCCATGTGAATGAACATGTCAGACACTGTGCTTCAACAAATATTGATATTTGTTTCTAATTTAGACTAACTTGTTTGTTTAATGCTAGTTTAACATGAGGGAGGAACAGCCCTGTAAAGTGGCTTGTAAAGTTAAGCTTGATGCTGATGCTGCACAGAACTTTAAGGAAAAAATTGATGATGAATACAGAGTCAATATGTAAGTGCACAAGTGCATATTCATTGTCTTTTCTCTTCCTTATTTTATGATCATTATTAATCATCATACGAGAATGATAGCTCTGAAATTGTTTTTTCGCTAATATATGAAATATGAATGCAGGATTTTAGATAACCTTCCAGTAGCTGTTCGTAGACAGAGGCGAGATGGAAGTCCATCAACAACTTATGAACATGGTTTCTATGTTGGGTTCAAGGGGAATTATGCTGGGGTTTGTTGCAGTTAGTAATTATCTTTCTGGAAGATAAGTAAATTTCTTTAATTAGCTTAACATATTTATTTGATTCTGCAGAGCAAAGAGGAGAAGTATTTTATTAATAATCACTTAAGCTTCAGAGTCATGTACCACAGAGATCTTGAAACTGATTCTGCTCGAATTGTTGGGTTTGAGGTTACTTCAAACAGGTTCTCTGCTTTCCGCTTATGACTTCTGCAGCGATTTCCTTATGCATGTGCATCTCAATTTAAGGGTTTGGCAATAGGAATTTCTTTGCACCCATCATTATTAGAAAATTTGAGTCAGTTGTAAATTTTTTGGATCATAAATATAAAAGCCACGTGGAAGTTTTTCTTTTATGGAGTTGGGCTTCTCATTAAATCCATATCTACAGTATTAAACATGAGTACAAGGAGTGGGATGAGAAGAATCCTCAGCTCTCAACATGCAATCAGGACACCAAAAATATAATTCCGGGGAGCACTGTTCCACAAGAAGTTGATACAGACAAGGAGGTTGTGTTCACTTATGATGTTTCTTTCAAGGTACTCTTTTTGTAACCCTTGTGTTCCCTTCTGATTTGTGGTTTTTTTTTTTTTTTTTTAACATCACTTTGGAATTAAATATTATATCTTCCTTTTGTAGGAAAGTGATATAAAGTGGGCATCCCGCTGGGATACCTACCTTCTCCTGAATGATGATCAGATCCACTGGTTTTCTATCATCAATTCTCTTATGATTGTCCTCTTCCTTTCTGGTATGGTTGCCATGATCATGATGAGAACTCTGTACAGAGATATTGCAAACTATAATCAGTTGGAAACCCAAGATGAAGCTCAGGAAGAAACTGGATGGAAACTAGTTCATGGTGATGTTTTTAGAGCACCTACAAACTCTGGATTGCTGTGTGTTTACTTGGGGACGGGGGTTCAAATCCTCGGAATGACGCTTGTGACAATGATGTTTGCACTGTTGGGTTTCCTCTCACCTTCCAACCGTGGTGGGCTTATGACTGCCATGGTTCTCTTATGGGTTTTCATGGGCTTGTTTGCTGGTTACTCATCAGCTCGTCTATACAAAATGTTCAAGGGCACTGAGTGGAAGAGGAATACCTTAAAAACTGCTTTCGTGTTTCCTGGTATTCTGTTTGCTGTTTTCTTTGTTCTGAATGCTCTTATATGGGGAGAAAAATCATCTGGAGCTGTACCCTTTGGAACTATGTTTGCTCTTGTGTGCTTATGGTTTGGAATATCAGTTCCGTTGGTTTTTGTCGGTAGTTATTTGGGTTTCAAAAAACCGGCCATTGAAGATCCAGTGAAGACAAACAAGATCCCAAGGCAGATACCCGAGCAGGCATGGTACATGAAACCTATGTTCTCTATTCTTATTGGAGGCATCCTTCCATTTGGGGCTGTTTTCATTGAATTATTCTTCATATTGACTTCCATCTGGCTGAACCAGTTCTATTACATCTTCGGCTTCCTCTTCATTGTCTTTGTGATTTTAATAATCACATGTGCAGAGATAACAATTGTTCTCTGCTACTTCCAGTTGTGCAGTGAAGATTATCATTGGTGGTGGAGGGCTTACCTGACTGCTGGTTCCTCGGCTTTATACCTTTTCCTGTACTCTATTTTTTACTTCTTCACTAAGTTGGAAATTACCAAGTTCGTTTCTGGCATTTTGTACTTTGGGTATATGCTAATTGCTTCATATGCCTTCTTTGTGTTGACGGGAACCATTGGCTTCTGTGCTTGCTTCTGGTTTGTTCGGAAGATATATTCCTCTGTGAAGATTGACTGATGTAAAGAAGGGAAAGTAAGTGGGAATATGGTAGTAGTACGTAAACAATGACTTCAGGATGGTTATGGAAGAGCAATTAGATCAGTTAACTCCTTATAGGAAGGATAAGAGCTTAAAACTATGTAAATTTTCCCAGCCTGGTTTTCATTTTCCGGTGGCTTGTATTTTATTCTTGTTTGATTTTGTTCAAACCAAAATCATTTTCATGGACTGTAAAATTTAGAAGAATTTCCACTCGAAGAGACCTTGGTTGTATTGGAACTCTTCCGATTGTTCATTAGCACCAATGCAACTGTGGCTCGATAAATTTTGTTAATTTTTCTTTGCATGGTTATTATTTCAGAAGGCCATCTCTTGATGAATGTTTCCTTTTTTTTAGTTTTGTTATTCTTAATAGTGTTCGATTTGAGATGTGGACAATACTGTTATCCAGAAAGGTGGATTTTGATGGAAGAAGCAAACTTTGTAGACAGGAGCTAGCGTTAACTGTCTAGCGCTATGTGCATTTCCCTGCTGTCGTGTTTATTTGTGCAATTATTTTTGGCTTTTGTACGGTCAGGATGTTGTCAATTTTGATATGACATTTTCTTAGCTGATGAAAATTGATTTTCGCTGCTTGGTATATTCCCAATACACTGTTGAATGGCTAATTAGGACGCGTTCCACATTTCTCTATTATTGCGAAAAAGTCATTATTTTTTAATTTTTTGGTATTTTTATCATTATTTTCATCTTTCATTGCGCCAAAATGTTATTTTCATTCATTTTCTCAATTAAAAATTGTGAAATGACGAATATACGCTTCTCTTTAAATAAAAGAAAAAGAAAAAGAAAAAATTTAATTGCAACCACAATCCTAAATTTTTAAAAAAATGCAAATGAGTTCCAAATAAATTATTAAAAGGGCAATTAGCACATAATGTTCATACACTTCACTATTATTGCGAAAAATGTCCATTTCATTTTTTTGGCAATTTCACATTTAATTATACGTCTGATTGCTCAAACAATTTTTTATATCAATTTTCATCTAATTTCTCAATAAAGAGATGTGAAATGATGAATACTCCCTCCGATTTAGATTAAAAAAAGCTAAAAAAATTAATTGCAATCGTAGTCCCAATTCTTTTTTTTTTTTTAAAAAAAAGTGCAAACGAATCACAAATAAATTATTAAAAAATTAGAAATTAAATATTTAAAAAAATACAAAAGACCCCAAATAAATTATTAGGAAATTAGAAATTAGTTTTTTTTAAAAGTGCAAACGAGTCCCAAATAAATTATTAAAAAATTAGAAATAAAAAAATAGTTTTTTTTATATTTAAATATGAGAGTATATTCATCATTTCACGACTATTTATTGAAAAATTGGATGAAAATATATAGAAATTATGGTTTACGCAATCAAATGTGTAATTAAGGGTGAAAATGCCAAAAAAATGAAAGATTGGAACAATTTTCGCAATAATAGTGAAACGTATGGACATTATGTGCTAATTATCCTTTTAATAATTTATTTGAGACTCATTTGAGTTTTTTTAAAATTTTGGGACTGTGGTTGCAATTAGTTTTTTCCTTTTCTTTTTGTTTTATTTAAATAGAATGGTACATTCGTCATTTCACAATTTTTAATTAAAAAAATGGATGAAAATGACATTTTGCGCAATGAAAGGTGGAAAAAAAGGGTGAAAATTCCAAAAAATGAAAGGCAATAACGTTTTCCACAATAATAGTGAAATGTGAGGACGTTATATGCTAATTATCCGTTATGAATATGAGAAAATAAATCTGATTAGAGGGAGGAAAAGGAAAACAGAAATCTGATTTTGATCAAGAAAATATCGTTGGCGCGGCGAGACTATACTACAGAACTTGATTCACAGATGATATAGTAGGTTTGATTAGCATTCACCAAATAACCTGTGAAGACCCCAAAAAGTTAATAGCAAGTTTAGGAAGTTTTATGGTTTTGTTTATAAAAGGATAGATATGAGTAGTTGATCGGTGAATAGTATATGTGGGTCTGGATAAGAAGTAGTTTGAATGTTTATAAACATGAGCAGAGGCGGACGCAAAAGTTTAAAGTTATGGGGCACAATCGAATTTGCAAATAAGTTGTGAGAAATTTACATGGGATATGACTTTTTCGAAAGTAAAATTTCGAAAAATTTTTATATCATATTTCATGTAAAATTTCCTAAAAAAATGATAAAAATTACATTGAGAAATTTATATCGCAAAAATAATAAATGTTAATGAAATGGTTGAATTTTTTTTTTTCTAAAATGCGAATTAGACATCTTTCTTTAAGATTCACGTTTAACGTATTTTTAACTATTTTCGATATCTGTTTGGACTATTCGATATGCCCATAACGTAGTTTTCGAAATAAGCTTTGAGATGACATGAGAAATTTATAAATTCGATTAGCATACGATCGTCAAAGTATTTTTAAAATTAGATGTTATCGACATTGAAATTTATTGTGATTTTGCTCCTATTTAGTGGAAATTAAAATCAAATTTTTAGTAAACTTTGATAAAAGTTAAAACAGTTATGGATTTCATGAAATATGTTATTAAAATTAATTGTTAATTTTGATTTAAATCAAAATTTAGATTTTAATAGATACCAAACATGATTTTAAAAAAAAAAAACTCAAAAGTTTGGGGTGGGTGGGGTGGGTAGGGAGGGGGGGCGCTGGGTCCACCCCTGAACATGAGCGAAACATGGGCTAAAGCTCGTGTTTCCATAGAAAATCGACTCAAGGTAATCAGAGTTTTTTCGGCCCGCAATGTAGTATTCTTATTATTAACTAGCACTAGATGAAAATATTGTGGAGTGGAGATCTAAACCACCTTGCTTTTCCTGTGTCAACAACTCTTCAAATGATAAATCAGAGAATTCTGCATCCATACTCTCAGCAAAGTTGCTAGATTTTGCTTTAATTTCCATGCGAGCACCAAGTTCTTACAGCTAAAAACAAAAAGGATATCAACTGGCATAATACCCAAGTAACAAGGAAATAGAGTTCGTATAGCTGTAATTTTAAACTCAAAGAAAGAGAGAAAAAAAAAATCACTTTTTGTAGATTTGTATTATAATTATCCAGCCATATAATGCAAAGAGTATATTTAAGATTTAAATTCTTCACCTAAGGATTCATATTATACAGGTTGCCACTTCTGCTAATCTGTGAACACTAAATTATATTCACTAGTCACCACGAGGGTTCAATCGGGGAATACTAGAAACAAGTCTGGAACTGGTTTGATTATAGCTTATAGACCGTTTAAAAAACTGGATTGAAACCTGGTCAACCCGTCGGTTGAATCACACGTGAAAATTAAATTAAGCTTGTAACTTTTAAGGTGTCTACAGATAATTATTTTTTACCTCCGGTTGAACCCATTGATTCTTGACATTTTCCTTTCCAACAGAGCCGGGTTCATGCATAAATGCTTTGCTTTATAATTAAAATATCATTTTTAAACCCGGATTTATTAAATTAATGTTGTGAAAAGAAAGAATAAGAGAAAAGAATAAGAGAAGTCAATAGACTTTTGTGTATTATAATGGAAACCAAAACCCTATATTTATAGGGAATGAATATGGATACATATGTTGATAATATCTAGGGCTGCAGGGTATAATTGTCATTCATCAATAATTTACCATTTACAACACTCCCCCTTGAATGACACATTACAAAATATTTGTTTTATTAAAACCTTGTTTGATAAAAATTCAATGGGACAAAAAGAACAAACGAAGGAAAAAGAGTACAGTTATTTTGGAGTATTGAAAATAAATGCCGTCTCATTAAAACATTGCTTGGAAAATCCAGTGGGATAAAATATAAGCGAAGGAAAAAAAAAAAAAGTACAGCCACTCTCCTTGATGTTGATCACTGAAAATTTTTGAGCCGACGCATTCCGATCTTGTGAACCAATTTCTTGAATGTAGATGTTTGTAGTATTTTTGTAAATAAATCGGTTACATTGTCACTTGAACAAATTTGTTGAATATTGATGTCACCATTTTTCTGAGGCTCGTGTGTATGAAAGAATTTTGGAGAAATATGTTTCGTCCTGTCACCTTTGATATAACCTCTTTTGAGTTGTGCAATACAAGCAGTATTGTCATCATACAACATTGTTGGACTCTCTTTTGTTGAAATTATCCGCATGATACTTGGATATGATGAGTCATGTTCCTTAACCACACACATTCTTGGTCTGCTTCATGGATTGCAATGATTTCAAAATAATTTATTAATCTGCATGATACTTGGATATGATGTGTCATGTTCCTCAACCATAAACATTCTAGGTTTGCTTCATGGATTGTAATAATTTTAGAATGATTTGAGGATGTTGCTGTCAATGATTGCTTCACAAATCTCCATGATATAGTTGTTCCTTCACATGTAAACATGTATCATGTTTGTGATTTAGTTTTATGTGGGTCAGAGATATAACCTGCATTTGCACATCCCACTAAAGCAGATCCTGACTTTTGAGAAAAAATAATCCCAAATTAATAGTACCCTTTAGGTAACGAAAAATATGTTTAACATCATTCCAATGTCTTTGTGTTGGTGTAGAGTTATGTCTTGCAATGAGATTTACAGAAAAAGCTATATCGGGTCGAGTACAATTTGTAAGATAAGTTAATATTTCAATTGCACTAAGATATGATATTTCAGGACCAAGAATATTTTCTCCAAAAGTGGACGAAAATGATCATTTTTACATCAAGTGATCGAACAACCATATGTGATGCCAATAGATGTGCATTATCCATATAAAATCGTTTTAAGACTTTTTTTTTATATGTAGATTGATCAATTAATCCTTTTGAAAAATGTTCAATTTGCAACCCGATACAGAATTTGATTTTTTCAAAATTTTCATCTCAAATTCATTTTTCAATAATCCGCAGTTTTGTTGAGCACTTCAGAAGTTCCAATTAAATTTAAGTCATCAACATAAACTGCCACAATTGCAAATCCAATATTTGTTTTCTTTATGAAAACATATGGGCAGACATTGTCATTTTTATAGCTTTCCTTCGAAAAATATTCGCTAAGACGATTATACCACATGCGTCCAGATTGTTTCAATCCATATAAAGATCTTTGCAATTTAATTGAGAACGTGGTTCTCGAGCATGTAAAATTTGTTTCTTGCACTTTAAGTTCTTCAGGGACTTTCATATATATGTCACTACCCAGTGACCCATACAAATAGGGAGACAATACATTCATAAGGCGCATATCGAGCTTTTGTGACACAGTCAAACTAATTAAGAATCTAAAAGTGATAGTGTCCATTACAAGAGAATATGTTTCCTCATAATCAATACCTGGTCTTTATGAGAAACCTTGATCTACGAGTCAAACTCTGTATCTTGTAATTTCATTATTTTCATTTCTCTTTCGTACCAAAATCCATTTGTATCCAATAGGGATTACATTTTCAGGTGTTCGAACTACAGGTCCCAACACTTGTCGTTTCTCTAAGGAATTCAATTCCGCCTGTATAGCTTCTTTCCACTTTGGCCAATCACTTCTATTTTGTCTAGATAGTGGTTCAAGATCCTTATTTTGCATCATATCAAGAGCCATGTAAATGCGAAAATATTGTCTATAACAACATTATTTCGCTCCCATAATTTATGAGATAACATATAATTTATNATTGATCAATTTTCTCTAATGTTACTTCATCTGAAAGTATTGGTTGGTTTTTCTTTTGTACTTTTCTTTTTCGAGGTACAGAGTCTTTTGAACCAACTGGTCGGCCATGCTTCTAGCATATTTGAGATTCATTTGTTACAGCAAATTATCGTGCGTGGACATCAATTTTTGCTAAAATATTTTCTGCTGGTATATATGACCTTGTCACTTTTTTTATGTCAACAAATGCATCTGGTAATTGAT